>WNGS01128067.1:68937-79902 GCA_020271785.1 Procambarus virginalis
CCCTCCCCACACATGAGCGCCACGCCTTCCCTCGCTAACATACTGTTGTTGGCTATAAATCTGTGTGGGGATATTGTGTCTGATGGCTGCCTTCCCGTCCCACTCATCTCTCTCTTTCCTCCCCTCTCGCTCCCTCCCACCCCCTTACTGAGAGGTAGTTCCTCCCCTTTCTCTCCACCCTCGCCATGATGGTGTATGTGTTCCTTGTGCTGTTGCCGCCACTACTGCCGCCCATTGGTGTATTGACTCACTTCCTACCTTATAATATTTACTTTTAGAACTTTATATTGAGTTGGCTTGATAAAGGTTCTTGTTGGTGGTTGCACTTGGCGATGATAACAGTCAATGGGCTGAGCTTCGTGTGGTCTTGTATTGTGCTCCTTATCCTTAACCTTATCTGCGGTTAGTATTGTAAATGTGTGGCCACGTCTGTGGTAGACAATAATAATAAATAATAATAATAAATAATAATAATAATAATAATAATAATAAACCACCGTATCCTCTCGCTGTCATACTTATCTTCAATACCACTTCTTTTTCCACATTGTTTTTTCCCTAACAATTTTGTATGTCGTTAACACTGCTCCTCTCCTCCAGTGTTCTGAGGCCCAGCCTTTTACTCTAGCTCTTGCTGCCGCCTTAGCATGAATCTTCACTTTTTATTTCTCCCCCCCAGGTAAAAACTCCTTGCAAGGGCTGCATACTTCAGGGTGAGTCTCACATACGTGCTGAAATGTACTCACCGAGTTGTGCTTGCGGGGGTTGAGCTCTGGCTCTTTGGTCCACTGATACCTGGTTGATGGGGTTCTGGGAGTTCTTCTACTCCCCAAGCCCGGCCCGAGGCCAGGCTTGACTTGTGAGAGTTTGGTCCACTAGGCTGTTGCTTGGAGCGGCCCGCAGGCCCACATACCCACCACAGCCCGGTTGGTCCGGCACTCCTTGGAGGAAACAATCTAGTTTACTCTTGAAGATGTCCTTGATGTGGTTGTATGTTTCGTACACTAAATATGTGTATTTCGTACTCCGGATAAAATGTGCCTTCAGATCGAACTTCAGCTTCTGGGCCCCGGCTCTTCAGTTATGGGGCCTCCAATGCACTGCGTCTCGACCCTCAGTTATTGTCATACTAGATTTTCATACGAGTTATTGAGTTAGATTCAACGAGTCTTCCTCTTGTTCATTACATTTACCTAACGATTGTATCATACAGGTTTCTTCAGCTTTACTTTGATTCATCTCAGCCTTATCTTTCCACCTATGTTCTCATGTTCCTCCCTGCCTCATATTGAACATGTCCTCATGTTCTATCCTGCCTCATATTGAACATGTCCTCATGTTCTGTCCTGCCTCATATTGAACATGTCCTCATGTTCTATCCTGCCTCATATTGAACATGTCCTCATGTTCTCCCTGCCTCATACTGAACATGTCCTCATGTTCTATCCTGCCTCATACTGAACATGTCCTCATGTTCTATCCTGCCTCATACTGAACATGTCCTCATGTTCTATCCTGCCTCACACTGAACATGTCCTCATGTTCTATCCTGCCTCATACTGAACATGTCCTCATGTTCTATTCTGCCTCATTCTGAACATGTCCTCATGTTCTATTCTGCCTCATACTGAACATGTCCTCATGTTCTATCCTGCCTCATACTGAACATGTCCTCATGTTCTATTCTGCCTCATACTGAACATGTCCTCATGTTCTATCCTGCCTCATACTGAACATGTCCTCATGTTCTATTCTGCCTCATTCTGAACATGTCCTCATGTTCTTTCCTGCCTCATACTGAACATGTCCTCATGTTCTATCCTGCCTCATACTGAACATGTCCTCATGTTCTATCCTGCCTCATACTGAACATGTCCTCTTGTTCAGTATGAGCGATATTTTCAGTATAAAAAGTCGTAATTTCAAACTGCAAATATGTGCAGAGAGCCAGAATTTGGCTCCAAAATATGGCTCAGGAGTCAGATTTGGGATATTTGGGATATTTTGAAAACTGCAGGGGGGTTTGGGCAAAATGTGACCCATCGCCGTTTTCAGTAATTGGCATATTTTCGGTATAAAAAGTCGTAATTTCAAACTGCAAATATGTGCAGAGAGCCAGAATTTGGCTCCAAAATATGGCTCAGGGATCAGATTTGGGATATTTTGAAAACTGCAGGGGGGGGGCAAAATGTGTTCATTTTGACACATGACATATTTATCCTGCCTCATACTGAACATGTGCTCGTGTATCTGTGACATATCTCATGACATCTGATGTGTCTTCATTATTTTGCATCCTGAGACAGTGATGTGTACGCACAACTTCCTCTGGTTCTGCCCGCGTCTGCTCCGGTTCTTGGCCGACGCCACACTACTCAAATATAGCCAGGCTCTTTTTTTTAGTTTTTGTGGTGTGTGAGAGAGTAGAGGGAGGGAGGGAGAGAGGGAGAGAGGGAGAGCTCTCCATATGGTAAGTGAGGCGGGGCTCACGCCTCTGTACCCAGGGGTCAGTCTTCACTTGAATTCGTTTCTTCTACTTGTGTGTGTTAGGTAGACGGGCATCTCCACCACCGTCAGCCTACTGGCTATCCAATGTCAGCCTGCTGGCCACCATCACCGTCGTTAGCCTGCTGGTCATCTTCTATCAGCCTGCTGGCCACCATCACCGTCGTTAGCCTGCTGGTCATCTTCTATCAGCCTGCTGGCCACCATCACCGTCGTTAGCCTGCTGGCCATCTTCTATCAGCCTGCTGGCCACCATCACCCTCAGCCTGCTGGCCATCTTCTATCAGCCTGCTGGCCACCATCACCGTCGTTAGCCTGCTGGCCATCTTCTATCAGCCTGCTGGCCACCATCACCGTCGTTAGCCTGCTGGCCATCTTCTATCAGCCTGCTGGCCACCATCACCGTCGTTAGCCTGCTGGCCATCTTCTATCAGCCTGCTGGCCACCATCACCGTCGTTAGCCTGCTGGCCATCTTCTATCAGCCTGCTGGCCACCATCACCGTCGTCAGCCTGCTGGCCACCATCACCGTCGTCAGCCTGCTGGCCACCATCACCTCGCCCCTGCTCAATAAAGCATATGACGGCTGGAACACCTGTGTGAAGTTCGTACTTAGGGAACATTTTACAAGATGAGCAGCTTCCTAACCTGTAATTTATCTCTGGCCAATTTCTAGAGTTTTCTCGCCGACCGGTCTAAGGCAAGACTTCCTACCCCGTTTACCGCTTGATCAGTCAGACCATTTGTGTTGGCGACCTGCAGACCCACACAGCCACACCAGCTTGTGAAGCTGTGATGTTCACAATGTTCTCTGTGTTCCTTATGTTGTCTTACAATATCTCCCAAGTCAACAAGTGTATGATGCAGCTTACCCTTCGAATATTTAGGGTTTTCCATGGATAGATATCGAATATCGGATAGATATCTCTCCTCTTCATTCCAGAGGTGGCGCTCCGCGTGCTTTGAGGCGGTTCCAAGAGCTTAGACCGAGTCGGTTCGCCCAGTATGATACGTAGCTGTGATATCCTGCCCGTCATGGAATGGGATGTGAATGCAGAGGGACGTTATAGTTTTGGTGAGTTCCCCCTCACTGCTACACGATAGAAAGTGGGTGAGCGGGTACACACAGCCAACCGCTCGCCTCCCTTCAACAATACAAAACTTGAGCAAGTCTCGCGCCTGTGGTACACAACTTTTTGTCTCTGTCTCTCGTCCCTCACCAGCTGCCTGCCTGGCCTGCCTGGCCTGGCTTGCCTGCCTGGCCTGGCTTGCCTGCCTGGCCTGGCTTGCCTGGCCTGCCTTCCTGGCCTGCCTGCCTGGCCTGCTTGTAAACACCACCTCCTGCCCCACACCTGGGCACCGGTCGGATGGCAGAGGTGAGGAGGATGAAAAAAATGGGTACCGGAAGAAGGGAGGGGCGCAGAAGAATGGAAGAAAGAGAAGAAGAGAGGGAGGGTGAATGAAGAGGAAAGGAGAAGTAAGGGACCGGAAGAGGGAGCCTGAACCTACAAAGAAAGGAGGCTAAAACTTGAAGGAAAGAGGGAGCAGAACATGAGAGGTGGACAGGGAAGGAGTCAGAATAGGGAGGGAGCAAGAAGAGGGAGGGAGGGAGGGAGAAAGGAAAGGTAGAAAGGAAGGGGGGGGAAGTGAGAACAGAATTTATGCTTGTCATAAGTAAATTGGGCGAGAATACTGCGGGTGGATAGATCCACGATGTAGTGGTGTTGTAGTAGTGTATTGTTGTGGTTGTATTGTAGTGACGGGTTGTGGTGGTGCTGGCGACGCAGGTGGAAGAGGTAGCAGGTGTTGTAGGTGGGTAATAACAGGTGTTGATGGCAGCAGTGGGAGAACAGAATATGTGTTGGTTAATGGTGGGGTGTTGTGGGTGTGTGTGTGTGTGGCCGGAAGCGTTTTGTCAGGGGCTTTGTGCACTCATGATGGTAACTCCCTAACACTACGATTGACCACCACCTGTCCTGGACGGTAGAGCGACGGTAGAGCGTCATGCAGGTCGGCGTTCAATCCCCGACCGTCCAAGTGGTTGGGCACCATTCCTCTCCCCTTTCCCCCCTCCCCCCACCGTCCCATCCCAAATCCTTATCCTGACCCCTTCCAAGTGTTATATAGTAATGACTTGACGCTTTCCCCCTGATAGTTGAGCTCAAGCTCCCAACACCCCGCCTACTACTCGTCCTGTACCTGGCGCGAATATTTCAACTTCTTTCTACATTCCACTTCTTGAGTGGCCATAGTTCTTGTCCACTTTATTCCCCTAAGTATCTTGTAGGCAGGAATCATGTTCCCACTCTTCTTTTTCTCCTCTTGTCCTCTGAGATTGAATTCCTTTAACTGGTCTTCGTAGCTTAGTTCTCTTAATTTAGGCACTAGTCTTGCCTAAAAGTTTCTACACTTTTTTCTGCACACCCTGGAGCTGCTTCCTGTGTGTGGGGGGGGGGGACATTAGTTAGTTAGTAGTTAGTAACAGTTGATTGATTGACAGTTGAGAGGCGGGGCGGAAGAGCAGAGTTCAACCCCCGCAAGCACAAATAGGTGCTTGCGGGTCCACCACAAGGACCACGGGTCCTCCACCACATCACTGCATTAGGCAGTGATGTGGTGGAGGCTGACTCCATACACAGTTTCAAATGTAGTTATGATAGATTTCAGTAGGCTCAGGAATCTGTACACCAGTTGATTGACAGTTGAGAGGCGGGACCAAAGAGCCAGAGCTCAACCCCCGCAAGCACAAATAGGTGAGTACACACACGTATACACACACACACACACACACACACACACACACACACACACACACACACACACACACACACACACACACACACACACACACACACACACACACGTATACATTCTTACTCTCACTTGATGGATGGCCCACAAATACATACTTATGTTACAGTTTTGGCATTTAGCTCCGTATACGTGTCAAGGAATGGTATAATTGATGGTGGGTTTTCTTTCAAGCTTGACGAGCATGTCTGGGGCGTGTTGGTGATGGCTTGGGGCTCCTGTTTGCTGCCCCTGCCTCACTCTCCTTATTTATGAGCCCAGGGCCTTGCTTGCTGTCATGCTTCCTCTGATGGAGAGGCTCCTATATTTTGAAAAGCATTTGCAGAGTTTTTACACACACGCACGCGCGCGCACACCACACACACACACACACACACACACACACACACACACACACACACACACACACACACACACACACACACACACACACACACACACATATGAACATGTTTGTTGATGATGCTAAGATAATAGGAAGGATAAGAAACTTAGATGATTGTCATGCCCTTCAAGATGACCTGGACAAAATAAGTATATGGAGCGCCACTTGGCAAATGGAATTTAATGTTAATAAATGCCATGTTATGGAATGTGGAATAGGAGAACATAGACCCCACACAATCTATATATTATGTGAGAAATCTTTAAAGAACTCTGATAAAGAAAGAGATCTAAGGGTGGTTCTAGATAGAAAACTATCACCTGAGGACCACATAAAGAATATTGTGCGAGGAGCCTATGCCACGCTTTCTAACTTCAGATTTGCTTTTAAATTCATGGATGGTGATATACTAAAGAAATTGTTCACGACTTTTGTTAGGCCAAAGCTAGAATATGCAGCGGTTGTGTGGTGTCCATATCTTAAGAAGCACATCAACAAACTGGAAAAGGTGCAAAGACACGCTACTTAGTGACTCCCAGAACTGAAGGGCAAGAGCTACGAGGAGAGGTTAGAGGCATTAAATATACCAAAACTAGAAGACAGAAGAAAAAGAGGTGATATGATCACTACATACAAAATAGTAACAGTAATTGATAAAATCGATAGGGAAGATTTCCTGAGACTTGGAACTTTAAGAACAAGAGGTCATAGATATAACTAGCTAAACACAGATGCCGAAGAAATATAAGAAAATTCACTTTCGCAAACAGAGTGGTAGACGGTTGGAACAAGTTGGGGGAGAAGGTGGTGGAGGCCAAGACTGTCAGTAGTTTCAAAGCGTTATATGACAAAGAGTGNGATTAGTCCTGGGAGCTATACACTTGAATGGTTTTACTTCAATGGAGCTATTCATGGTGTACGGTTTAAATCATAGTGTGAAAAATAGATGCACTTAGTACTTCACCTAAGTGTGTTTGGGGGTTTGTTACGTTCCCAGTTGTTCCTATGATTGGGGTAGGTGCAGGGAGACATGTAGAAGTGGGAAATACAGTGGGAGCTGTGAAAGCAAGCGAGCACGTGTATATCCTTCATCTTAAACAATTATCTTTGTGTAACCTCCCTCTTCAGCTCTACTGTGTACTCAAGTATGATAATGCAGTGGTCGCTACCTCCCTGAGACGTCTTATACTAGATAATTTCAGCTGCTTCATCTTGGGGGTGACAGCAAGGGGTAGTGTAGCTGGTGGGTCCTCTTCTCTCACACCTCTTGGTGCTCTAATGTGTGGCTTTAAGAAGTGTTTGTCCTCTGTGTCTACTAATTTTGTTCTCCATGTCTTATCACCCCTGTGGGGGGTAGTTTTTTATGCAGTCTATTTCCATGTGGTTAAAATACTCTAGTTAACATTTTTAATTTTGGTTCTTACTCCCTCTTACCATTGTGGCTGCTTGTTCATATTATCTTTAGGAAGTTATCATTGTATTTTTCGTGTTCTTCCATAGGTGTTCTGTTTTTTGGTGGCGATTGTAAATGACTCTCCCTGCAAGCATTATAAATATTGCCTTAAGAAATGTGGGTGTATTCAAGAGGCAGAAAAGTTCTTGCAAGAAGTGCCGGACCCACTAGGCTGTAGTGGATATGTGGGCCTGGGGGCCGCTCCAAGCAACAGCCTGTTGGACCAAGTTATCACAAGTCGAGCCAGGCCTTGACATTACAGTTCAGAGTTTTAAATATATAGAGTACACGTGAGAGGATACCCACCTGTCTCCCACAACCCCATCAAGCAGGTATCAAGCAGGTTAATCTATCATTGTCCACCACCTCCCCCACCCCCTCCCCCCTTGCTAATACCTTTAGTCTAAAATGGTTTATGAACACCTATGGTTGCAACCGGTGGTGGGTGGGCGTCGTCGAAGGCGGCATCCGGGTTGATGAAGTAGACGAGTCAGTGAAAGTAGACAGTAGATAGTAGATAGTAGACAGTAGGAGGGAGTCAGCCAGGCGCCCTTTCCTCTCTCTCCTTGTTGCTGCTACCTCCCATCCCTTTTCCCTCTCATCCTCTATTCCACTCCCTTCCCACCTGCTCTTCATCATCACGTTAGGAGAAGAGAACAGGAGTTGTGAGAGCTAGAGATGGACTTGGATACAAGTAACTGTGGAAATTCGGGAGGAAATGACATCTGACCAGCGAATCTATAAACTGGGAAATAAATATCGTCAAGCCGCGTCCAACAGCCTGGTTGATCAGTCCAGCAACCAGGAGGCCTGATCGACGACCGGGCCGCGGGGACGCTAAGCCCCGGAAGCACCTCAAGGTAACCTCAAGGTGGACCATTGCCTGGGAGACTTTGCCTATCAAATAAATATTAGAAATATATATAGTGTTCCAAATCTCGTATTGTTTGAATTAGGAATACACTGTTGAATACACTCACACATATATTGATTAATGAGCCACTATCTGTTTTCTCATTTTGTTGTGGCCTCATTGTTGTGGCCTCATTGTTGTGGCCTCATTGTTGTGGCCTCATTGTTGTGGCCTCATTGTTGTGGCCTCATTGTTGTGGCCTCATTGTTGTGGCCTCATTGTTGTGGCCTCATTGTTGTGGCCTCTTCTAAGACTCATTGATGCGAGTACCACGACTGCTGGGTAGCTGATGGTCAGGTCAACTTGTTACAAGGGGTTAGTGAGGGCAGGTGGGGAGGTGGTGGGGGCTGATGGTGGGGTAACTTGGGTAAATGAGGCAAGGGGTGGGGGGGGGGGTAGGTAGGTAGGTAGGAGTAAGTTGGTGCCTCCCTTAGGAAGCTTCGACAGGTTAATTGTGGTCTGGGAGGATACCTGAGTCGTTCTTCTTCCTTACTGCCTTGTCTGCCTGGCTCCTACTTCCTGCCTCCTCCCTTCTTCTTTACCTTCTACCTCCTCCCTTCACCTTCTAACCCCCCCCCTCACCTTCTCCCCCCCCTCACCTTCTTCTCCCTTCACCTTTCCCACTCACCTCCCCACATCTCGTCTCCAAATTCCCCAAACTACTCCTTTCCCTTCTCTACCATCACCTCCTTCCCTTCCCTCAGCCTCTTGTTCCATCCCCTCTTCCCCTTCCATCAGCCCATCGCCAGCCCCCTCCCCCCCTCCCTCCACAGTTCCCATTCCTCATTTATGACAAGAATTTTGGTTGCATTTCTCCCCTGTAAAGCTATGAGGGTTTCGAGGTATTTATGTCTTGTAGCCCCTCAAGCCCGTCCTTCAGCCTTATGTAACACTCATATTCTCCCACGTCACACACACTATGTATTTGGTCCAGTACCTCCCTTTTGCTCCTTGTGTTTGTCTGGAATCATTTGTGTGTGTTTGTCGTGGGTTAGTTTCGTGGTTTAAAGCCTCGTGTCTTAGGATGGGTATGACTCCTCTCTACATTTCCTGCTGAAGACGGACATCGTTTCTGGTGCTGTTTTTGTGGGTCATTTTTTTCCGTGTTTATTGTACGTTAAGGCACTCTCTGATTTTATCATATTTCCTTCTGTAGGTAAAGGAAATATTGCCTTATTGCCTTCTTGATTCTTGACTTCTTTCATTTGTTTCATTGCTTTGTTGGAGATTCCATCTGCATGGAATCTTCATGGAGTTCCTTCAACTCCTCCTCTTCCTTCCCCTCCCCCTCTTTTCTCCCCCTCCCCTCCTCTTCCCCCCTTCTCTACCCCCTCCCCTCTCGTGGCTGTTCCTACCCTCACCCGCCCCATACTGAAGGTGACTCGAGGCAGTAATTAGGGTGGAGTATTTCACAGTATATGTGAGAGCACTGGTGGTGAGTATAGCGTGCCTGGGCAGGGAGAATGAGGCCGCAAAATACTGCCAGGTGACGATAGTCCACCTCTAGTGAGGAGTTATGGTGAGGGGGGGGGGGTGTAGGGACTGTTACGAAGGCTTGGGGTGAGGGGGGGGTGTAATGTGAGGCCCTGGAAGGAATTATGAGGAAGGGAGGGCCTGGGGGAGGGTGATAAATAGTAGGAAGTTGTGTATGAAAAACAAAATTTGCCTGAAGTAGCCTGTACTTCAAAACTCGAAAAACATTTTGATTTTGAGAGTTGTTGTGATGGGTGTGGGAGGGATATAGGGATATATATAGGGATATAGGGATATATATAGGGATATAGGTGTATATTGGGAGCTTTGGGTAGGGGGGGGGGGAGTGTACTCACCTATTTGTGACTGCAGGATTGAGCATTAGCTCGCGTGTGTACTCGCCCAGTTGTTTGTACTAGCTACTCACCTAGTTGTGCTTGCGGGGGTTGAGCTCTGGCTCTTTGGTCCCGCCTCTCAACTGTCAATCAATCAACTGATTTCCCTCCTACCTACACACACACAGGAAGCAGCCCATAGCAGCTGTCTAACTCCCAGTTGCCTATTTACTGCTAAGTGAATAGGCCCATCAGATGAAAGAAAATCTTCCCCTTAGTTTCTGCCCCGGCCTGGAGTCGAACTCGGGTCCTTGGGCCCACGACCCACCAGTTCAGCCTCCAGTGGTTTATACCCCCAGCTCGTACCCAGAAGCACTTGTCACACGCTATAAAGAAGACGAGAGAGATATCAAATAATATACACATGGAAGATACTGGAGGACCAGGTCCCAATGTACACAGTAAATAACAACGTACTAGAGTGAACGATATGGAAGAAAATGCAGAATAGAACCAGTGAAGAGCAGAGGTGCCATAGGCACAATCAGAGAACAGTGTATAAACATCAGAGGTCCGCGGTTGTTCAACGTCCTCCCAGCAAGCATAAGAAATATTGCCGGAACAACCGTGGACATCTTCAAGAGGAAACTAGATTGTTTTCTTCAAGAAGTGACGGACCAACCAGGCTGTGATGGATATGTGGGCCTGCGGGCCGCTCCAAGCAACAGCCTAGTGGACCAAACTCTCACAAGTCAAGCCTGGCCTCGGGCCGGGCTTGGGGAGTAGAAGAACTCCCAGAACCCCATCAACCAGGTATCAACTGGGTATCAACCAGGTATCAACCAGGTATCAACTGGGTGTGGGGTGGCTACCAGGCAGTATACCGGGCACGTCTTGAAACATTCTCTCCAAGTTCAAGCTCCTGGACTCCAAGTTTCTACCGTTCACTCATCATCCACCTATTGTCCCTGCCCTCCTATTTTTCAACCCATCCACTCGGTGGCCTTACCCTTAGTGTTTGACCATACTCCCTATACCCTTGTGCGGCCACCCAGCCACCTACTGTCTACAGGGTAACACCTGAGCCTCGT
>WNGS01128070.1:0-19070 GCA_020271785.1 Procambarus virginalis
TGACAATGAGAAAACTGTCATACATCTTGTACTACAATTGCTGGATTTACCTCAACCTGTTCAGACTGCTGACTCATTAGAATCCTTCAACATGGAGTTTGAGTCACTACTAACAACATTGAGTCTTAAGGTTGATATAACTACAAGTGAATGGATGACCAAATTAGTCCTTCAACGAAAATTGTCCAGCGATATACTAGATATATTATATGCACATCAACATAACACCATCCTGACAGTACAGGACATCACTGAAGGTTTACATTCCATCATAAACAAGCGACGTGCAAATGAGGAAGTTAAAGCCTCATGCAAGCCTTCAGAAATAGAAAATAAGAGTCAATTAAAGGGTAAAATAACTACCCCAAATAAACATCAACCAATTACTCTAACATCAAATTGCAGAAAATCTGGCAATGCTGCAGAATCCTCCAAGCCTACTGTTACTAGTTCACCCAAACCGGTAACTTCCAAACGTGCAGTAGGCTGGGGGACATGTATGTCCTGCAAAAAGAAACATTCAACACACTGTTGTGCTAATTATCCAACCAGAGACACTCGTATTAAGCGACTCCAGGAATTAGGGAGATGTGCAAGGTGTCTCAAGTCACACAACATAGACTATTGTGATACCCAATTCAACACCTGCAACAGGTGTAGAATAGGTAGGCACCATGTAGCACTGTGCAAACATACGAAATTAACGTATTCAAGACCCAAGGTGGAAGATAGCATTCCCACCACAGTACAGTACTGCAAGGTGCAACAAACGAAGAGTGTCCAATCGGCAAAGTCTAAAGGTAATACGACTTTGCTTACTGCCCAAATTACCATCCAGAATAAGAGAGCCAAGGTCCATACCCGAGGGTTGTTTGACCAAGGATCTCAGAGAACATACGTCACTAAAAGGTTGGCAGATGAACTACAATTAAAGCCTGTAGCCCAGACGACATTTAACATCTCAGGGTGTCTAGCAGATGCAGGACCTGAAGTCTACCAGGTGGTACAACCATCATTACGTTTAGGCAGGTACGTATGTCAAGTACAAGCCATTGTGGTGGACAAAATACCAATAAACCTACAAGTTCAATGTCTGAGAGCAACAGCCAAATTCCTGAGAAATAGAGGAATAAAATTGGCAGATAATATTAAGTCTGATCACCTCACCAACTTCAATCTCCTTGTAGGGACAGACTACTACCATCGATTCATTGGTAGCCCTACTAAATATCAGGGCATAACCATGCTAAATTCTGCAGGTGGCAAATTACTTTCAGGCCCAGTATCAAGCCTGAGGAGACCTATGACTGCCGATAAACATTACCAATAGAAATCTAAATTTGTCAGCTGATTATATTTCTCCAGTAGCATTATACTAAGGAGATTACAGCTGACTATAACAACAGAGGTTGATGTTAATATCATCATTTAAAGCTGAAGATGAGTTCACGAGGTTTCAGTGGCAAATCAGTGAACAGTAGCCTAAACAGCTTCAAGTCACAGCGACCAATGTCACTGAACCCACTGCAGTCTCAGAACCATACTTAGCTTTAGTGATGGGCTATTCAATCCTCTGAATCAATTAACTATATTAAACCCCAATAAATCTGACGACTGATTTTGATACATTTATTATTTAATCAAGATGAATTTCATGGGCCTCAGTGTTTATATATCAGTGACCAGTTACCTGAACAAGCTTCACGTTATATCTAATGTCACTGATCTCACGGCAATCCCTGAATCATACTTGACTGTAGTACTTGATCACATTCAGTCTTCTGGGTTAAATAACATGTATTTAGGCTATAATTTTAGCCTTTCAAGAGTTAACAGGGAAATGAAATCGCATTAGACTTCTAACCCCTGCAACTTGAGTACGGGACATCCGTCCTGTACGAACAGACACACAAATGTGTGATTACTAAATACTAACATCAAATTAATCTAATAATTCGTAGGAGGAGTATCGGTGTTCGTCTGTTCTAAATAGGACTTCGTCCCGTGAGCAGCCCCCGGGAATTATGTCGGAAAATCCGACACCATTTAATAATATTACATGCAGGCAGATAATATTGCTGCTGTATTGTATAAACAAGTTACCCATAGAAAATGTATCTTGTAGTGGAACTTTCCATCTATAGAAAACGGGATATCATTGCCACACACAATTATAAATTCACCAGCTATTCTGCTTGGAATTATTCTTAAATACATTAGTCTTTGGACTTTACCAATATAAAAACATCTCATATAAATTTACTTAATTATCAGTAATAGAGTAAATGTGACCCTTCTATCACTTACTGATATCTGGACAAAGTAAGCCAGGCGTCTGTGAGTAGGGGTGGTCAGCCATTGTTGTTAGGACAACAGAGTTGTGGGGCAAATTCAGCTCCTATCAATTCTCTTGGACGAAGTGTTATGGAAGATCAGAGTAGTGATCTGCCATCATCAACATGCTGTCATCAATCTCAAGGGAAGTGTTTTTCCGAAACCCATTTATCTAATCATTTTTGGCCATTAATGTTAGGTAGATATTTTGGGCAATCGGTTAGAACACGAATGATCGACTCCAAAAAGGTAATTAAGCCTTGGTCTTTATGATTCAATTTACAGTGTTTTCTCTGATATAGCTGTCATGTATTAGGATTCTGGCTTTACAGCTAGCACCTTTGACAGGTACAAGATGAGGAAGCATGCTTTGTGTATCAGTTACCAGGGTGATGGAAGCTACCTCACACGAGGAAAATTTGGTGTCTATATCCTAGTTATACCTGGTGGACTAAGGCCTGCTGTACAATAAAATAAGGAACCTCTCCAATGTTTAACAATATATGTAGGTTAATACTTTAGTTTGATTGGCTGGATATATATAAATTCAATATAAACCCCCCCTAATGTGTATGGATCGATTTGTGAGATTACTGCAGAAATACAGTCCACTTAACATCATACAAATTGCTATCGAATATATAAATTAACGTAAATATAAATTCTATTTAAATTCATATAAATTATATATAAATCTCACAGGTCGGTCCCCACAATATATATATATATATATATATATATATATATATATATATATATATATATATATATATATTTTAAACTAGAAGGGGTACCACCTCTGGTGCAAGTGTAGGGACCCATAGCCTTGGAGAAGAAAATAAAGAGTACTCAGAGAAGACCTTGTGGTTCCTCACTTAACATTTTGATATTTTCTTCTCCTACCACCCCTATTCTTTTGGTATGTGTATATATATATATATTTATATATGTATATATATATATATATATAATATATATATATATATATATATATTATATATGCAAACAAGCCTGAATGGTCCCCAGGACTAGATACAACTGAAAACTCACACCCCAGAAGTGACTCGAACCCATACTCCCAGGAGCAACGCAACTGGTATGTACAGGGACGCCTTAAACCACTTGACCATCACGACCGGACATAAGGAAGTGATAGCCAAGGCTATATGAACCACTTCCCCGCCGGCACTCGTATGGTAATCTTGGGCATAGCATTTTATCAAATCACCTCATTTTTTGGGGCAACACGTGAGGAACACAAATGCAAACAAGCCTGAATGGTCCCCAGGACTAGATACAACTGAAAACTCACACCCCAGAAGTGACTCGAACCCATACGCCCAGGAGCAATGCAACTGGTATGTACAGGGACGCCTTAAACCACTTGACCATCACGACCGGACATCACCATCACTTCTGGAGTGTGAGTTTTCAGTTGTATCTAATCCTGGGGATCATTCAGGCTTGTTTGCATTTGTGTTCCTCACGTGTTGCCCCAAGAAATGAGGTGATTTGATAAAATGCTATGCCCAAGATAACCATCCAGGTGCCGGCGGGGAAGTGGTTCATATAGCCTCGGCTATCACTTCCTTATGTCCGGTCGTGATGGTCAAGTGGTTTAAGGCATCCCTGTACATACCAGTTGCGTTGCTCCTGGGAGTATGGGTTCGAGTCACTTCTGGGGTGTGAGTTTTCAGTTGTATCTAGTCCTGGGGACCATTCAGGCTTGTTTGCATTTGTGTTCCTCACGTGTTGCCCCAAGAAATGAGGTGATTTGATAAAATGCTATGCCCAAGATAACCATCCAGGTGCCGGCCGGGAAGTGGTTCATATAGCCTCGGCTATCACTTCCTTATGTCCGGTCGTGATGGTCAAGTGGTTTAAGGCATCCCTGTACATACCAGTTGCGTTGCTCCTGGGAGTATGGGTTCGAGTCACTTCTGGGGTGTGAGTTTTCAGTTGTATCTAGTCCTGGGGACCATTCAGGCTTGTTTGCATTTGTGTTCCTCACGTGTTGCCCCAAGAAATGAGGTGATTTGATAAAATGCTATGCCCAAGATAACCATCCAGGTGCTGGCGGGGAAGTGGTTCATATAGCCTCGGCTATCACTTCCTTATGTCCGGTCGTGATGGTCAAGTGGTTTAAGGCATCCCTGTACATACCAGTTGCGTTGCTCCTGGGAGTATGGGTTCGAGTCACTTCTGGGGTGTGAGTTTTCAGTTATATATATATATATATATATATATATATATATATATATATATATATATATATATATATATATATATATATATATATATATATATATATATATATGAGATATATATATACACAATTCTTAATTGGCTTGTAGAAACTTCTAATATTACCTAGAAGTATTCAATCTTATTAGTAACCTCGCGAAATTAACACCACAAAATTCGTGGATAATCTTGCAAGGGCGCAACCACTAATTTGGCTGGCTTTAATATAAGCATAAGTATTGTCGTTTCACGAAATAACACTCCACGAGATTGGTGAGTGCCTGTGAAAGAGCTGATGAGGCTGGGCTAGGCTGAAGGGTTCTTGAGCTCGCTGGAGGCTATGCTGTCGGGCAATGGTTGTGACTGGCTATATTTGTTCACAAATTTATTACATTAGTTTATTCAATCTGATGATTATCTAGCTCTCTAGATCATCTAGGTTCGAATTACCATATAATTTGGGAGTTTCGAACCGGTTCTGTTTTATCCAGTTTGAGGGACCATATAATGAGGGAACCGACCTGTGAGATTTATATTTATTTAATTTATTTGAATTTATATAGAATTTATATATACGTTAATTTATATATTCCGAAAGCAATTTGTATGATGTTTAGGGGACTGTTTTTCTGCAATATCCTCACAAATCGACTCCTTACACATTAGGAGGGGGTTTAAATTAAATTTATATATATTCAGCCAATCAAACTACAATATTAAACTACATATAATATCAAATAAATTGAGGTGCCTTATCTTAGTGTATGATAAGCTTTGTCCACCAGGTAAAAATATGAATGCTGACACCAAATAATCCTCTTGCGAAGCTGTCGTCTCCACCCATGTAACTGATGTACCAAGCAACTGTACTGCTTCCTCTTCTATTGTTCTTGATAGAGGGCACTAGCTGTAAAGCCGGAATCCTAATATATGACAGCTATATCAGATGAAACCTATATTATATAAGATAAGGACCACGGATTAATTACCTGTGTTTACCTGTGCTGTTTCTCGTGCTAACCAGTTCGCCGTATTTCTACTAACACTAACTGGCCAGAAATGATTAGATAAATGGGTTTCTGTAAGACACTTCCTTTGTTTAGATGTTGACTGTGTGTTGATGATGGAAGAAGCACTAATTTGATCTCCATAACACTTCGTCCAAGAGAGAATTATAGGAGCTGAACTCGCTCCTCAGCGACTTGGTCTAACAACAATGGCTGACCTCCCTCACCACTGACGCTCCGGGCTATCTTTGTCCAGATGTCAATAAGTGATAGAAGGGTAATATTTACTCTGTTTGATATAGATATTTAAGTTAATTCAAATGAGATATTTTATTATGTTATAAGCCCAAAGACTACTGTATTTAAAAATAATTCCCAACAGAATAGCTGGTGAATTTATAGCGCTATGTGGCAATGATATCTCGTTTTCTTTTGATGGAAAATTTCACTGCGCCACGTCTTCTATGGGAGAATTTATATATACAACAGCAGCAATATTATCTGCCTATTGTATTTAATATTAGTAAATGGTGTTGGATTTTCCGACAGAGAATACATGGATGTATGGGAGAGTACATGGACCTCAGTTGTGTAAATTTCTGTCCATACTTTTTTGGTAAAGTCGCCTCATCACTGAATAAGATTTTTACAGTAAACCTTCCTTACTGATCTGATCAACAAATTCTGCACACCTTGCTGCCCGAGTTGCATTCTTGTGAATTCATTATTATGGTTTGGTTCTGAAAAGAGATGAAATAACATAGAATTGTTACATTTGTAACACATATAAAAAGATGATAAACATCAGTCAACATGAGCTCTCTAAAATATTCATCATATTTCATAGAAATAGATTGCTAATTCTGGGACACCCCTGTACAATACCTACTGGGGCTTGATCAACAATATGGCTGGCTATGACAATATGGCTAATTAATTAAAATATTGGCTACAATACATCTCATTATATATGGCAGGATAGTAATTAATATATAATACAATACGATTTGATCAACAATATGGCTGGTGAGTTGTCAATATACAGGCTACTTTAATATCCGATTAACACTACAAATATTGACACCACAAAGTCCATCATTTAATTTTAATTCCAAGATTTTAACAGTGTTATTGTACATTCCAAGACAGCAGCATTTTATATTTTGTGGCAGAACAGATACATCCACATACTAATTATGAACATTCAAAGCATGACAATTGATACAATCGACTTGATAATGGTCCTGGAAGGACTGAAACGTCGTCGTCTCCTCATTTTCTGGTGTGTAATTTAGTTTTGATTGAAGGACATTTTACACATCCCTGTTATTCGGAAACCATACTCAGGTATGTATATACGTTTTACCTTGTCACGAGGCTGGCAGTGGATACTGTAGGTTTTGTAACTAGTTGTGGAACCAATGGCCTCCTGTCAAGTGCGACACAAACCCTCAATCCCCAGAACTCCCTCACTGTATCTGAACTTCAGCTCATGCCTAACCTCTCGCACTGTGTATATGGTCAAGGTAGCTCAGCACGGAATAAATATTGACATCAAATAAACTGTGGTTTTGGCAGTGTAGGCGATGTAGTTGCATTCGTGCAGCACAACAGGTAAAGTGGTATCAGTGAGTGTTGGTAGGGTTGCTCTTCTCTACAGTTGCCTCTGAGTGCTTGTAGACGAGAACGCGTCTTCCTCAACTTCCCTCTTAAACACAGACATAACTTATCCTCTCTAATAATACGTCGCATTTTAATGTTTATATATGCTCTAAGGCCAAAACGTGATGTACTAAACATCATAGCGACTCGCAAAATTAACATGATATCCCGTCCCTATTCGTGGGTCCTCGGTTAGATTAAGTTCAGGAAATTTTGTTCATTAGTTTAGTGATGTTTAGAACGCTCTGGATGACAGGCTGGTTGACCAACTTATCCACACACACACAGACAGCCGCCTCGCGTCCACAGACACTGAACCATCCTTGCAGCAAGGTCACCTACAACTCTTAAGCTTCCTGTGATGGGGCTTCATCACACAAGTGCTCACTGTATACGTAACCAAACGCACTCACTACACCCCGTGTGACGACACAGATATGAATCCAGAAGCTGGATCACCCCTAATATCAGACTGAGGCTTTCACGTAGTTGTATCCACTGGCACGTCGATGGCTGTGGATACTATGGGTTTTGTAACTTGTTCCGGAACAAATGGCCTCCTGTCAAGTGCGACACAAACACCCAATCCCCCAGAACTCCCTCACTGCATCTGAACTTCAGCTCAAGCCTAGCCTCTCTACAGTGTATACTGTCAAGGTAGCTCAGCATATCATATAGGTAAATTGCAAGGAAGAAGGACACAAAAACACGGCATTCATAAAGAAAATTAATTTTGTGAAAAGAAAGGCAATACAAGTTGCGTTAATGGCCTCTGCGAGAAAATTTAAATTTATCTGACTTTGAACTTTGAACCTTTTTCTGAACTAATCAAGGACTCTCATGGAATGTCACAGCAACAATGACTGAACCTGCATTCAAATACTAATTCTAAGAGGCTTCCTTCATCCATGGCATGAATTTTAAATTAAACTTACAATTCACTGTGTGAACAATAATGCACCATCAAACGTACGCACAAATTGTCATGAAGTCTTTATTCAATAATATATGAATGCACAATCCTAAATTGTTCCATGGAACACTAATACTTCAAAGGAGAATGGTGATGAAATGTTATTTAGCTTCAACAAATCCATTGATGCTGACCTGACAAGATCAGCATAACTGACAGGTGACTCAGTTATGCTGACTGACATCTTGCTCTTACGTGTCGCCGCAGGGGAAGTGAAGTGAAGGGAATTATAGGGAGAAAGCGCCCAACTATTACTACTATATAACACTCAGCAGGAATCAAGAAAAGGATTTGGGATGGGACAGGGGAAAGGAATTGTGCCCAACCACTTGGATTGTCGGGGATTGGACGCCGACCTGCATGAATCGAGACCGTCGCTCTACCGTCCACCACAAGTGGAGGGGTGTGTCGTCGCGATCGCGCGGGAGAAGAGCATCACATCCACCTTTGTCGCCGATGCTGGTGCATGAACGCTCACTGCAGGTGGCGTAGTCCAGGCTACCTGCTGGTGCCTGCAGGCACACAGTGACGTAATGAGGGACTTCAGGCCCTCACCTTGCCTCATCACTTGACTAAAAGAGTGGCTCTCCCTAAAACTACCACTGTTAACTTTACGTTTCTGACAAGTAGTTCCACCAAAGACTACCACTACTATCATTTCACTGGAACATTCACTGTTCGCACTTGGGTTACTGCACTGCCCAAAATATTATTGTAAATATCACCGGAGAATGATCGTTGAAACATCAATGCTCACATGAAAATGCTCCAGGTGTATTACTCCTGTCACTGTCTTAATACACTCACACTCTCTCATTGGGTGATCAGAATAGCTGATTGCTCCTGCTTGCAACGAGTCACTGCACGCACACCTCAGTATGCACCAGTCCTCCATTGGCTGGGACTGTCCTGAGGAAACATGGAACCTTTCTGCCATAGCTCTGCATGAGTCAAGGGGTGACCTTCCACATGAAGTACCAGCTGGACAGACAATGCACACGCTAAATCCTTCACCGTTACTTGCTATAAAAAATGCTTGTAGTGATTTAAGAAGCCTCGACTCGACGTGCAGCTCAAGAATTTTACGAAATTCGGGATTATCAGCCAAAAGCGCCCGTCATGCACCAGATCCTGAAGTTCAGTGACGATCTTCTGCATGTGAGATGTATGAAGAGCTGCTCGCACTGATGGCAGAATATTGGGTTACTCTTTGATTGGTTTCTTCCATCAACTACAACCAATCCTCTTCCCTCTGCTCATCCTGATCTCAGCGTCATTCCTAATGTCTCTTAGGCGCGAAAAGTATGACCTCAAGCAGCGACGTCTGCATCCACTACCAAAGAAAATAAACAAATCTCTCCACCAATGAAAATAAAAATTTATATTTCTAAAAAATGCTACAACTCTCTGCCATCTTCTAACAAAGCATTCTCTAGGCCATCTAGTGTATGGCACTGATGGAGTATGGCTCATATATGTGTGCTGGGTGTGTTCACTGAGGGTTAGTGGCTCACATCTGTGTGCAGGGTGTGTTCACTGATAGTGCGTGGCTCACATCTGTGATATGGGTGTGTTCACAGATAGTGTGTGGCCCTCATTTGTGTTCAGGGTGTGTTCACTGATTGTGTGTGTCTCACATCTGTGAACTGGCTGTGTTCACTAATAGTGTGTGTCTCACATTGTGTGCTGGGTGTGTTCACTGATAGTGTGTTGCTTACATCTGTGTACTGGATGTGTTCAGTGATAGTGTGTGGCTCACATCTGTGTTCTGGGTGTGTTCACTGACATTGTGTTTCTCACATTAGTGTGCTGGGTGTGTTCACTGATAGTGTGTGACTCATATCTTTGCACTGGAAGTGTTCATGGATGGTGTGTGACCCACATCTGTGTACTGGTTGTGTTAACTGAAGGTGTGTGGCTCACATCTGTGTGCTGGGTGTGTTCACTGATGGTGTGTTACCAACATTTTTTTTTAGATATATATACAAGAGTTGTTACATTCTTGTACAGCCACTAGTACGCGTAACGTTTCGGGCAGGTCCCTGGAATACGATTGCCGCCGCGAAGAATCGTTTCTACAACCAAGTACTTATTTTACTGTTGAGTTAAACAGGGGCTACAATTGAGGATTTGTGCCTAGTAAATCCTGCCTGGCCAGGATACGAACCCAAGACAGAGCGCTCGCGGAACGCCAGGCGAGTTTTACCTCTGCACCACGGAGACTGGTATTTGTGTGCTGAGTGTGTTCACTGATAGCGTGTGGCTCACATCTGTGTACTGGTTGTGTTCACTGATGGTGTGTGGCTCACATTTGTATGCTGGGTGTATTCACTTGTAGTTTGTGGCTCACATCTGTGTGCTGGATGCATTCAATGATATTACGGGGCTAACATCAGTGTGCTAGATGTTTTCAATGATAGTGTGCTGCACACACACGTGAACTGGGTGTGTTCGCTGATTGCATGTGGCTCACATATGTGTAATGAGTGTGGTCACTGATGGTTATTGTCTCACATATGTGTACTGGGTGTGTTCACTGACTGTATCTCGCTCACATTTGTGTACTGGGTGCGTTCACTGATGGTTAGTGGCTCACATCTGTGTGCTGGGTGTGATCACTGATAGTGTGTGGTTTACATATTTTGGCTGGGTCTGTTCACTGATATTGTGTGGCTCGCTGATAGTGTATGGATAGTCTGTTCACTGATAGTGTGATAGTGTGTGAGCCACACACTGAAGGTGTGTGGCTCACATCTGTGTGCTAGTTGTGTTACTGATGGTGTGTGGCTAACATCTGTGTACTTAGGTGTATTCACTGATAGTGTGTGACTCACATCTGTGTGTTGGGTGTGTTACTGACGGTGTGTGGCTAACATGTATACTGGGTGTGTTCACTGATGGTGTGTGGCTCACATTTGTGCTGGGTGTGTTCACTGATGGTGTGGCTCACATCTTTGTGCTGGGTGTGTTCGCTGATAGTGTGATGCTCACATCTGTGTTCTGGGTGTGTTCATTGAATTTGTATGGCTCACATCTGTATGCTGGGTTTGTTCACTGATGGTGTGTGGCTCACATCTGTATGCTGGGTGTGTTCACTGATAGCGTGTTGCTCACATTTGTGTTCTGGGTGTTTTCAGTGATTGTATATGACTCACATCTGTTTACTGGGTGTGTTCACTCATGGTTAGTGGCTCATATCTGTATTCTGGGTGTGTTCACTGATAATGTGTGACTCACTAATTTGAAGTGGGTGTTTTCAATGATAGTGTGTTGCTAACTTTTGTGTGCTTGGTGTGTTCAGTGATATATTGGGAGTGTTCACTAATGGTGTGTGGCTCACTTCTATGTGCTTGTGGTGTTCACTAATAGTGTGTGGTTCACATCTCGCATTGGAAAATCCTAGCAGTTTTTATTCTTTTGTTTTTCTGAATATTAAATATTTACTTTAATTTTATTTGGTTCCTTAATATTATATTATTTTTATTTGATTAGTTTAGTTAGTACTAATTAAGTAACAATTTAGTTAGTAAGAAGTGGACTGTATGCTCTGATTCAGCTGCTAGAATTTCTCACTCAATGGGAGGGACAATATGTAGCTTAAACCACTTTGAGGTGGCTCCTTCATAAACCACAAATTGTTTACCTTATTGTTACAATTATAATTATGAATCATACCACATATGTGGTCTAATCTACTATTATTACAGCAAATTAAGTTAATAACTACTAATACTATGTCGACAGTATAAACACAAAAGGGCCTTAGCTGTTCCTGTTAGTGGGGAATGTTAAGGCTGTGTAATTGTAGCATCAAATGAGGGTGTGGCCCTGTGCCTCTGAGTGCCACATAATGGCGGCTATCTGCAGGCCTACCTGGCTTGATATAAAGCTAGTGGTAGCAAATTTGCATAAATATGTTGGGAGCCAGCTTCCTGCTTCACTAACTTCCTCACAATTACCTGTTTGGGATGTAAAGAATTAATAATGGTTCCCTAAACATATAAGTACAGGTATGACATGGAATATGTGTGTATAGAGCTGAGTAAACTCACTGTGTTTAGGGATTTAATCCCACGTCTTAACGATATTTTCTACAATAATAAGGGCCAGTATTAAATGCAATAGAAGTACCGAAAATTGTTCTTCCCTTCGTTCATGAGATCTTCGGTTGGGCGGATCGTAGAGGATCCTGTGTCGAAGCTCAGAGAAAGAACCTTTTATGTGTTGTAAAACTAGTCAGGGAGTGTGGTCCTCTCTGTGTTTACAAGTTGCTGTGTGTACATGATGACGCTCTAGGGGAGACGTCCTCAAATGTTTGGTGGTTCTATTTATGTTTAAGGAATAGAGAGTTAAGATATATTCCAAGATACGTCATTCCACCGACTTATTACCCCCGATAGATGTTTGAAACGTTGAACCAAATCACTCTCACGGACATATGAAGGATCCTCTGGTTCCTCGTCCATAAGGGACACTAGGGTTCTGACAGATCTCCCATACATCAGGTGAGCTGGACTTAATGGTTCATGCTGCAAAACATCACCAGAGAGGTAGGTAAGTGGTAGATTATTAACTCATGCTTCTATCTCTATGGCTACGGTTTGGAGCTCCTGCAGGTCAACCCTTTGGCGGTGTAGGGTTTTCCGTAGAGAACGTTTCACCGTACCAATCATGTGTTCATAGAAGCCTCCGTGCCATGGGCTCTGGGAGGTATGCATTTCCAGTGGCACTGCCGTTGATTTAGGGCCGTGCGCACCTTTGGGTGTGTCCAGTTTTTCCTCAGACATGCTTCTCCTGCCACTAAGTTGGACCCATTGTCTGAGATCATTAACTTAGGACAGGATCTACGTGAAGCAAACCTGTGGAAAGTCTGTAAGAATGCCTCAGCACTCATATCGGGAGTCATTTCAAGATGGACTGCCCTTGTTGTGGCATATGTGAAAAGACACATATATGCCTTTGCTGTTTTTTTGTTCTTGGTGCCTGTTAGTACTAGTGCTCCTGTGAAATCTACTCCTGTAGTCTCAAAGGGACGAATATGTACAACTCGTTCCTTTGGAAGTGGAGGAGGGCCTGAATATGGACACACTCTGGCAACGTATCTCCGGCAAATAACACAGGATTTAATTATTGATTTTATTGTCAGCCTACCCTGGGGTAGCCAGTACTGTTGTCTGAAGTATGTGAGAGTATCTAATACCCCACCATGCAGAGTGTTGTATTTGTGCATGTGTAACACAATTAGTTTGCTTACTGTGTGGTGACGAGGAAACAATATTGGATTTTTTGCTTCCAGATCTATGTCCGCATGGTGTAAGCAGCCTCCACATCTGATTACGTTATAATTGTTGGTATCACCCAGAGATCCAGATCATTTTGTAGCTTCTTAGGGACATTGTCAAATTCTGTCCCGAATGTGTCTGTCTGAGCTCTTTTGACCCAGTACCTTTGAGCACTAGGGAATTTATGCTCGATTCCTATTTTCTTTAGAAAATCAAACACTACTTGAGCGACACCTATTAGCTTGTTCAGTTCAGAGTACCGAGTAGGATCAATTACCAAAGTCCGAGGTAGTTCTGGGTTCTCAGTGGGAACAGTGACATTGGTCGCAATGACTTGTGGCTTTTGTTTAGGCCACTGGTCGCTGATTAGCCACTGAGGTCCATTAAACCACATCTCTGCCTTTGTTAACTGCCGTAAAGTCAGGCCTCGGGAGAGATTGTCAGCTGCATTCTCTTTGGTTGGTACATATCTCAGTTTATACCCTGCTGACAACTCTTGTATTTCCTTAACGCGGATACTCACGTAAGGATTTTTACTATTATTGTTTTTAACCCACTGTAGCACTGCCTCATTATCTGACCAAAGTACTGTTTCTTCAAAGTGGATGTTGCTTAAGGCCTTGATCAGATAATGAGCCTATCTTGCACCTAGCAGTAAGGCTGTTAATTCCAGTTGAGGCAATGATCGTTTCTTTAACGGTGCCACTCTGGGCTTTGATGTGAACAAATTGGCTTGCCCATTTGAAACCAGGTAAGCTACTGTGCCATAAGCCTTTCGTGAGGCATCACAGAATACGTGTAGCTTAATTGGTTCCTTTCCATTTACTATGTTCCGAGGGAACTTGACAGACTCTAGGAACATAAATCTTTTACTAGCCCTTGCCATTTTTCTTTTAAGGTAGGTGTTAGAAGATCATCCCAGCCTATCTTTTGTTGCCAACATTCCTGCATTATGAACTTTCCCTTAATTAAGATTGGACTTAATAGTCCCAATTGGTCGACGGGTTTTGCTGACTTGTGAGAGTAATTTTCTCATTGTTAGGTTGGTGGTATTTGGCTCCACCGACTTGATTGTCACCTGATCTGCTGTCGTATCCCATTCGACGCCTAGTACTTTTGTCTTCTCGGGTACCTGGTAGTCAGGAAAATTAGTTTTGATAAGTTGATTTAATTGGCATTGTTGGAGAACCATTACTGGAGAGGCATATTTGCTCCCATTAATTCTCAATTGACCTCGTGGTATATGTTCAGTAGTTTACTTTCACTGCTGGCTGTTCGTTGGAAATTGTTCAGATACAACTTATTGTTAATTTCTGTTTTATTTAGGCTATTGGACTTCTTCAAGTGTGTGTCTAAGGTAGCTTCAAGCAGAAACTGGGAAAACGTGGCACCAAACAAAACAGACACAAACCTGTAAGTGATTAATTCACTGTTTAGATTGTTAGATCCTTGATCCATAGGAACTTTGTGTAGCTACGGTCTTCTTCTTGGAGACCTACCCTAAGGAAAGCTTTGCTGATGTCGGCCGTATATGCGTAAGTCCCGATGCAGAACTTTAACAGCATGTCGTATAGCCTTTGTGTCAGGCTAGGGCAGTTTGAAGGCAGTCGTTTAACGAAACACTACCCTGCTTTGATTTAGCACTGCAATTAAATACTATCCGTAGTGGGGTAGTAGCTGAATTTTTCAGTACAGGGTGGTGTGGCCAGTAGACAATCTGCCACACAAAAGTTGTCACAAATGACAACTTCCTTTGGGTTGTCATTTGTGACAACTTCAATAAATATATCATCGAGTTGCTTCTTTGTTATTTAATGATACAATTTCAAGTTCTCAGGATGTCTTTGTAAGCTCAACACCTGTGATCTTAATTGGTTTTGTGCAAAAAAATGGTTGAAGGTAGCTGAGGGTGATTCCACTTCCATGGTAACCTGACCCAGTACTGATTATCTCTGTAGATAACTGAGTCCAGGTATTGTTTGTTAGTCCAGTTGTCACCTGGACTAGGTTGTTCTGGGACAATGCCGAGAGTTGCTAGGTCCCAAAACTTATGAACAGGAGGATCAAGCTCACCCTCGGACATGTCTCGGAATTGTAGTGGAGACTGTTCTCCTAGTCATGCAACCATTACTGGGTTGACATGTTGGTGGTATACAGGTGAGGGTTGCTTCAGTCGTAATACTGGGCCTGTTAGCAAATAGCCACCTGCAGATGGTAACAAGTTCATTCCTTGTTTTTCATCCTTTCCTTTGATAAACTTATGGTTGACATCTGATCCCATAAGGATTCCAATATTTGAGAGGTTGTCAGATGTGATTTTGTTAGCCAATTTGATTCCCATTTCTTTCAGGAATTTAGCTGTTGTCCCTAGACCATATACATACAGGTCTGTTGGAAATCTATCTACTACAAGAGCTTTTATCGTTCGGACATAACCGCCTAAACCTTGAAGACTCGGGCTCCTGAGTTAGTCAGGAATCCTGCTATGTCTATTCGTGTCTCTCGTACAGGTTTGAGTTTCAAGGCATCTACCAACTCCTTTGAGATAAAAGTCATTGGGATCCTTGATCAAATAACCCACGTATGGTGACCTTGGACTTTCCATTTTTAATGCTCAATTGAGCAGTGGTTAGAGCTGATTTATGATCAGACCTTATTGAGAAGGCACTTATGCCAGGTAATACCGTACAAAGCTGTACTGAAGCAGAAGTTCCTTCCTCCACCTGTGGTTTGGGAGATTTTGTACTTGAGTCCTCACAAAGTGCTGTATGGTGTTGACCCTTATGGCATTTATTATAGATGCGTATTTGAGTTGCACAGGTGTCGGGATTATGTGACCTTATACACCTGGTACATTTACGTAATTCCTTGAGTCGTTTTATACGTGTAGCACGATCAGGGTAAGCTTTGCAGTCATACATGGCATGTTGTTCTTCAAAGAACACACATGGTCTCCAGACGTTAACAGCATCTTGGGGAGTCACCGTTTTGGGTGACATATTAACTGTAGGTTTGGAGGGACCCACTTCATTTGTGCCCACACTGCCTTGTTTCCACTTTGGGGAGGGGGAAGTTGTTTTAGATTTATTTGGAGTACTGTTTGTACTCTGTTGTTTACTATTAGTGGTAGACGAAGGTTTAGATGTCGCTTTTCTATCTGTGTTTTCTCGTTGTCCTGCTATGATGGACCGCAAACCTTCTGTTATCTCCTTTACTGTCAGAGAAGATTTGTTACATAAAACAAACAACTTATCCAGTACGTCATTGGGTAATTTGCATTTCATATGGACTTGGATTATCCAGTCCGATTCATCCAAATTCACTTAATTCTTAAGTGCCTTGAGCAAGGACTCAAGCTCCAATCTAAAGGCTTGGAGTGAGTCAGCTGTTCCATCTGGAGGATTAATATCCAACAGCTTCTGGGTTAGAAGTCTGATAGTTTTTCTGTCTTAGCATAATTTTCCTTCAGGAGCTGTACTGCATTATCATAACCATCATCAGTAAAGGTCAAATTACAGACCACCTTTAACGCTTCATTTAAGACATCCAGCAAATATGTAAATTTTTTGTCTTTGCTACATTGGCGTTAGAATCCACAGAATCGACAAATTTGTTCCAGAAGTTGTCCCAACTCTCGTTCTCTGTACCAGAGAAAGATGGAAGACTGAGTAATGGTAATTTAACTTCCGGTTGTGTCAGGTTTTGGGAAGCTGTGGCTGCAATAGTTGTATTGGCCTTATGTATGGTTATTAAATTGTCAAAGTGTTGTAACTTTGTATGTATTGTATTTTCATAATCTGCGTTTTCTTGTACTACAGCGTCCATTGCCTCTTCATCGATGTTGGCAGTAGCAAGTACATCCTGATATTTCAGGATTTGCATTTGTACATGCTGATATATGGTTTGTGCAACCTTATAATGGCCTTCTAGTTCTACAAAGTCAACTGGAGTTTGATTACATAAATCATCGCATTTTTTTATCTGTCGGGTTAAGTGGCCCTTCATTCCAGTGAGGCTCGCTTTTACATTTTTGGCAGAAGACATAATGGCAGTTTTTTCTAGCCGTGTTGCAGATGTACTAGTGCTAAGCCTTGTTGGACTTTGATTTGGAATGTTTCTAGCACTTGAGCTAGTAGAGCTACTAGTTTCCGAACTAGAGCTGTTTATCATTTAAAAAATACACAATATAATCACACACACTATAATTTGAGTGGTAACCTTGTATCCATGCTGGATTTACCTCAAGTTAGCCCGTCAAAATCACTCTTTGTTGGTACAGAGACACAGATTAACACTCAAAGGTGAAATTATTATAGTTAAATTATTACTATAGTTATGATAATATTATGTAGACAACACAACTCGGGTTGTCATGAGTACTGCATATAAATATGTGCTTGCTAGGTTGTAATATATGTTCAACTCTAGACAAGCGTAAATTCTTATCATTACACCAGGTTAGCACAATAAATTAGACTAGGTTGTTGTACAACACCAGCCTAAAATGTCCTACCCCTGTGCATGAATTAGTTGTAAATAATGTGACATGTAGTAATTGTTGCAGTAATGGTGCAATATTATGTAAACGCTTAAAATTATAAAAATCATAAACATTTATGGGTAAACTAGCCTCTTATCAAACTTTTGTAATGAAAAAGCACAATTGTTCTTTTGGTACAGGGCTCGGAACAGTAATAGTGCTTGTTGTAAGTTCTGTTCACTATTAGCCGAGATTATAAAAGTTAGGCTAGAAAAATGTATAGCAGTGTCTTCCTGCTATAATTAATGTATATGTAAATATTATAAAAATATTGCACTAATGATACATGTTCTATCCGGTTCAAAGAACCATTATTTATGTGGGAAAATCCTAGCCGTTTTTATTCCTTTGCTTTTTATGAATATTAAATATTTACTTCAATTTTATTTGGTTCTTTAATATTATGTTATTTCTATTTAATTATTTTAGTAAGTAGCAAGTTAGTAATAAGTGGACTGTATGTTCTGATTCAGCTGCTAGAACTTCTCACACAATGAGAGGAACAATTTGTAGCTTAAACCACTTTGAAGTGGCTCCTTCATAAACCACAGGGAGTGTGGTCCTCTCTGTGTTCACAAGTTGCTGTGTGTACATGATGACACTCTAGGGGAGACGTCTTCAAATATTTGGTGGTTCAAGTTATTTTTAAGGAATAGAGTGTTAAGCTATATTCCTGGTGTTGGAAATTATATTCAGTCCTAGTGAACACCTTTATATTAAGTTTAAACACTAGACTGTTGTTTAAAAGAAAATAGAGTAATATAAATACGTGACGTCGATGACGTCATGAATCACTCATTCTCTTTTCTTAATGGGTAAACTTATGTGTGTCGGATTTCTGCCATTTCTGTGCTGGGTGTGTTCACTGATAGCGTGTGGCTCACATCAGTATGCTGGGTGTGTTCACTCATAGTGCGTGGCTCACATCTGTGTGATGGGTATGTTCACTGTTGGTGTGTGGCTAGCATCTGAATACTGGTGTGTTCACATATGGTGCCTACCTCACATTTGTGTGCTGGGTGTGTTCA
>WNGS01128077.1:0-13085 GCA_020271785.1 Procambarus virginalis
ACGACTTTTTTTTATCAACATTTCGCTTATGAATTACACGAAGCAGTTGCAAGCGACGATGTAATTAGTATCGCGGAACACGAAAATACTCACTTGTTAAGATTCTGTTGCAGCTAACTTGACATGAGATATTACCTTTAATGATATTTTATTCGCATGCTACTTTTGTTTTCGGTGTATTTATTTATTGTGTTGTAGTTGCTGTTTAAGGGTCCGGATACTACAATTGAGTTCGTGACTCACAATCCGGAATTCTGGGTTCGAATTCCGGACGGGACTGAAAAGGTGAGGCCTATTTTCTATCATCTGCTGCTTCTGTTCACTTATTATTAACAATTAGTAGTACACAGCTATCAAGGAATTAATAAACTTGTTGTGGGGGTTGCATCCTGGGGAGGATCAGTAATTCTACCCTTGGGTGGACCTCTATACAAGCCTAACATGTATATACACACTGGCAACTTGTCTCCAGCACAATAAATTATTTGTGTTTGTTGGATCAAGCTGTTAGCTCTCGGACCCCGCCTTTCTAGCGGTCTGTTCTCAAATGTACTGACTTTCGACCTATGTTTACTACTGCTCTTTCTCTCTCTCTCTCTTTTCTCACACACAAACACACACAAACAAGCACACGCAAATACACATGTTCACGATGCAGCCAATATTAGCTGTCTTACTTCTAGGTTCATATTTACATATGTAATGTACTAATTCTTGACTTAATTTTCGCTTGACATCCATAAATTTCTCTCACACATGCACACGCATCTACAGGATGTAGCCCGTAGCAGCTGTCTAACTCCCAGGTACCTAATTACTGCTAGGTGAACAGGTGCATCACATAAAAGAAACTCTGCCTATTAGAGTCTGCCTCGACTGGGAATCAAAACTAGGCTCTTAGACCTATGATTCCCGAGTGCAGTGTGTGTGTTTGTGCGTGCGTGCGTGTTTTTGAGTGTGTGGCGTATGTTTGCGTGGGATGTGTGTGTGTATTTTTTATTTGCTATTTGTGCCTCTAGGCTCGAGGTGTTAGCTCTTGGAATCCGCCTTTCTAACTGTCGATTGTCTAATGTGTTGATACCTCATCTATTTCCCCTCTCATATATACTTTAATATATATATATATATATATATATATATATATATATATATATATATATATATATATATACTTCAATAAATATATATACTCTCATATAAACTCATATATATGTTTCACTCACACACACACATTCTCAGGAGGTAACCTGTAGGAGCTGTGTGACTCCGAAGTATCTATGTACTGCTAGGTGAATAGAGACATTAGGGAAAAGAAACTCTGCCCATTTGTTTCTGCTTCGACCGGGAATTGAACCCGTGCCCTCCTGACTATAAACCAAGAGCGCTGTCCGGATGTGTGTATGTGTTTGCAAACGCCTAGTTGTGCTTGCGGAGGTTGACCGTCGCCTCTTTGGTCCCGCCTCTCAACCGTCAATCAGCAGGTGTACTGGTTCCCGAGTTTATTGGGCTCTTATCATATCTTCACTTGAAACTGTGTATGGAGTCTGCCTCCACCACATCACTTCCTAATTCATTCCATTTATTAACTACTCTGACACTAAACAAATTCTTTCTAATGTCTTTATGGCTCATTTGGGCACTCAAGTTCCACCTGTGTCCCCTAATGCGTGTGCTTTTTGTCTTAAATAAACTGACTACCCTATCAATTCCTTTGAAATCTTGTATGGGGTAATCATGTCCCCCTAACTCTTCTTTCTTCCAGCGACGTGAGGATTAATTTCCAGTCAATCCTCATAGTTCACGCCCCTCAGTTCCGGCACTAGTCTGGTGGCAAACCTCTGAGCCTTCTCGAACTTAGTTTTATGCTTGACGAGATATGGACTCAATGCTGGAGCTGCATACTCGAGGATTGGTCTGACATACGTGATGATAAAGGTTCTGAATGATTTCTTACGCAAGTTTCTAAAGGCTGTTCTTATGTTGGCCAAGCTTGCATATGCCGCTGATGTTATCCTCTTGATGTGGGCTTCGGGGGACAGGTCTGGCGTGATGTCAACCCCCAGGTCTTTCTCTCTTATTCTAGAAGAATTTTATCTCCCAAATGGTACCTATAATTTTTACATCATCAGTAAACAATGAGAGGAACGATTCTATACCCTCTGGGAGATCGTTTACATTTATCAGAAACAGTATAGGTCCAAGGACTGAACCCTGCGGGACTCCATTGGTGACGCGTCACCAATCTGACACCTCCCCCCTCACAGTGAGAGGGGAGGTCTGATTGTGTGTGTGTGTGTGTGTGTGTGTGTGTGTGTGTGTGTGTGTGTGTGTGTGTGTGTGTGTGTGTGTGTGTGTGTGACCCTAACATCAGAAAAATATTAAAAGTCACAGTAAACTTACCCTTTGGAAATATAAATTTCGTGGAACTGAGCTGAAAAGCGAGTATACCCAAGACTTAGCGAAGGTTACTGGATATTTTGAGAAACAATCCCATTCATCATCCTCGACGTCTGACTTAAATTTACGTAATTTTTATCACGAAATACAACTCAAACGTGATTAAAGAAGCCAAGAAGATAAAATTCCGTTAAGACCATAAATAACGTCAGGTCAGAGGGCAGGTGGTAGGTCCGGCGGACTCACTCTGATGAGCTGACGCAGAGCTGTCTGCTGTCTGCTGCGTTAAGGCACGATATTCCTGCTGGAGGCACCATGACCTTTATAATATTCTCAGCGTTGATGGGCATCACCGATAACGGCCGAGGTTGTGATTAAGGATCCATCTTTTTCTCTCTCTCTTTTATCACTTAAGGCTGCTCCCTCGCGCCACTTCCATGAGCCTCTCTGCGGGATCACTTACCGGAACACAGACTATTCTCTCTCAAAAATGATGGACTGTTTACATTTAGTACCATTGGATTTATCCTATATGGCATGCGAAAGAAATGGAACATTTACTCTAGAATCTAACCCGTAGAAGGCCTCATAGTCTACGACGTACACTATCGTAACCCTTATCAAAAATGTAGTAAATTTATAATCTGTAATAGACCTAGAATTTTTGTATCTTTTGCGTTTACTCTTCAAAAATAATATCACATAATGTGCAGACGAGGAGTCACAATAACGTGTCTGAAAAATGTTGACCAAACCACACACTAGAAAGTGAAGGGACGACGACGTTTCGGTCCGTCCTGGACCATTCTCAAGTCGATGGTCCAGGTCGGAGGTCGCTCGCACTCACTTGAGTGGACGTGCAGTAGCACATCGACTTGAGAATAGTCCAGGACGGACCGAAAAGTCGTCGTCCCTTCACTTTCTAGTGTGTAGTTTGGTCAACATCTCATAATGTGAAACTTATTTTCAGTAACAGTCCAATCCTGTACTTCGACCAAACTGGAGGATGGGTTGTCGAGCAGCTGGCCAACAGGGCGTGACAACGAATTTACACCAGCGGAAAAAGAGAAAATTTGGCTGGAAAACACAAAAGACTAATGGCTCGCTTGTAAAAATGAAGCCGGATTATGCTGAGTAAAACCAAATTAAAAGTTGGAACGCAGGAAGATCCCCATCGGACGTAGTTTTTCCAGCTGATCTTCTAGTTTTCTTCATTAGTCTTGTGCTACGAAAGCGGGAAGCAGAATGTAGTTGTTATGGGATGATTGGTCGAATGGGTTCATGGGTTCGAATCCATGAACAAATCCATGAATATATAAGAAAGATCCTTCATCCTATTGAATATATGCACACACACAAATACATATCTTTTTATGTGTGCGCGTCATGTGTGTATATGTATGTGTGTATTTGTATACAATTATCATGCTTGTGATTACTATCTTGTATTATTTACACAGAGTTGTTGATCTCTATCAAAAGAATCTGTAACTATTTACACATATACTGGCGTGGAACAATACTCATTGGCTCGAAACGTCTCACTGAGGTCTGAAACAGAGCACCCCTGTCTAAAACTAAACACACTTCCCTAACTCTGAGTACATCTGTTTACAACTCTACACATCTGCCTAAAACTGATCACTCCTAACTGAATCTACACACCTTTATAAAACTGTACACACCTGGCTTGAACGGCTGTCTAGAAGTCTGACAATTTCACGTAGATTTTCATAACAAAACAGCACTCGTATGTTTTCCTTCGTTCTCATTTAAGCTTTAAAAACATATTGACAATTCATATTTTGCATAACAATTATGTTAGCTTCATGAGAGGAGATGGATATATACACACACACACATTCACACGCAAAAACAGAAAGAAACAGAGGCAAATAAACAAATGCTTGACAAACAACCATGTCAAACACACTAAATTGCTCCCCCTAGTCACTCTCAAACAATGATTGTAAGACTTCATCTCCAGCTTCAACAATAATCAGAGCTCAGCTGAACCTGACAGTTTATATCAGCCTTCCTCGTGTGTCCTCATCACCCGTAATGAAGGAATAATTACAGTATGAGAGGCCTATCCTCTCACTGGATAGTGTATTACACGATACAGTCATATATTGAAGGTGCAATAGTTATATTAGGGTCCCGTTGACAGTTAACTTACATACGGGACAATAATTACAATATTGCACTAAACAAAGAAATCTCATTAACGTGATATAAAGTAGTACCCTAGGTTACAATTCTTTTTACCATGTCGTGGAATTGTTGAGTAGAACGCGTCTGGGAACACTCAACGCATTGGTTCGAACCCTCATCATGGCTCCTGTGGATTTGTTAATTGCAATATTTTTGTTTCCATGTAATTGTTGCTATGAATAGCGATAGTTGATGAGTTTAATTGTTTAAGTGCATGTGAGACTGTATTTTAGTTTATCTGCGTTTGAGTGCATTTATCTTTGTGAGTAGGAATTTGCACAAGTGTATGTATGTATATATATATATATATATATATATATATATATATATATATATATATATATATATATATATATATATATGTCGTACCTAGTAGCCAGAACGCACTTCTCAGCCTACTATGCAAGGCCCGATTTGCCTAATAAGCCAAGTTTTCATGAATTAATTGTTTTTCGACTACCTAACCTACCTAACCTAACCTAACCTAACTTTTTCGGCTACCCAACCTAACCTAACCTATAAAGATAGGTTAGGTTAGGTTAGGTAGGGTTGGTTAGGTTCGGTCATATAACTACGTTAATTTTAACTTCAATAAAAAAAAATTGACCTCATACATAATGAAATGGGTAGCTTTATCATTTCATAAGAAAAAAGTTAGAGAAAATATATTAATTCATGAAAACTTGGCTTATTAGGCAAATCGAGCCTTGCATAGTAGGCTGAGAAGTGCATTCTGGCTACTAGGTACGACATATATATATATATATATATATATATATATATATATATATATATATATATATATATATATAATGAACATAACATACGGTTTCAGCTAAAAACTATTAAAAAAATGTTTACCAATTATCTCCAGGGAAAGTGTACATCTCCCGTGATCAATAAATTTTCCCCTTTTTTATACAACGCATTAAAAGGTGCAGGAAAAATATACAGGACCCGAATTCAGTGGTGGGATTTCCATTCCCATGCGGCCTCACTTTGCAAGCAAACACTATTCTGATCTGAAAACAACCATAGACTAATGGTTTGCTCGTGAAAATAGAGTCAGATTATGCAGATTAAAAACTGAATTGCAGATCGCCCCCCTCTGGCCATCGTTTTTGCTTCTGTCCCTTCAGTTTTCTGACACAATGTTCGGAGAAAGAAACAGTGTTTCGGTCGTGGGGTGAATGTGCAATGAATTACACTCAATAGTGATGGATGATCCAGTCAGACATTGTGAGAGAGAGACAGAGATTGAGACTGAGAAACAGAAATTGAGAGAGAGAGAGAGAGAGAGAGAGAGAGAGAGAGAGAGAGAGAGAGAGAGAGAGAGAGAGAGAGAGAGAGAGAGAGAGACAGACAGACAGACAGACAGACAGACAGACAGACAGAATTTTGAGTAACAGCTGGTTGATAAAGTACACACTCTGGTTTAAGTGTTCAACCTTTTCTTTATAAAAAAAGAATTAATCTGAATTAACCATATAAAGCATTTTAAATTTAAAAAGTAACTGTACACATGCTGTATTTTACGTGGCTCATTATTCCGAAGACGGGGTGAACCGGGGCGAGGATGGGTGAAGATATCATGATGCAGAGTAATCTTACGAATAGCTGTCACTCTGAACTTTATGAAGAGCTCATATGATTTACTTTTTCTTCATGAGATTTAGATCTTGTCTGTTACCTTTCCAAGGCCAGCCTGAGGATGTGAAAGGCTGTAGCTTGGAACGGCCTTCATGTCCACATATCCATCACAACCCTGCCGATCAGGGATTTATTGCAAACAGACGAAGCCTATCAGAGACATAAGGTACCTAACGTAGAGAGATAATAGATGGGACACAGGGAGTTTATAATAGGCAAACATTACCAGTGCCTATCGTAGCTGCACGTAGGAGCATGGAGAGAATTAGCCTTCAGTTCGTACTCAAAATTGTGAATATTCAGTTCAAATGCATTAAGTTTATGACTAACTTCAGTATCCAAACAATTTAAATTATTGAAGATAAACGGAATGAGGCAAGTTTTGCCTTCCTGCTTCGAGCAACTCTTCTGTGTAACCTGTAGCCAGTAGGGATGAAAGGGAACCAATTCACTTGTTCTATTCTCTCACATGCATGTAAAAGAGTACTGGTATGAACAGAGAGAGAGTGAGAGAAAATGAGAAAGAAATTTGAATACGTTTACGTTTTACTTTCAAAACTTTTATGTTGAAAGCTACTATTACTCCATATAAGTAGTTTTAATTTTTCTCCTTCCTGCGTTTTTCATTTAAGTTTAGAAAGTACAGCCATGATATCGTCATGATTTCTTTGTTCGTTCCAGGTTATTAGTGAATCCGTTCCTAAGTGCTCTCACACACTCTCTTTCATATTCCCCTTAACACCTATTTCCATTTCACTCCTCATAAACATCTTCAGTTGACCCATTAAACCAACATTTAAATTTTCCCAAATTAAGCCAACCTGCAAATTTCCACATGAGGCCAACATACAATTTCCAATTAAGCACAACTTCTCTTTTCCAATTTCTTACATCTTCACTTTGGAGGGCGGAGGGTCTCGCGCTGAAACCAAACGAAAGACAGTAGAGGCAAACATGGATTAATCGTCCATCGTTAATCTCGGAGACAAAGTGCTAGAGAAGAAGGAGGGTTGTGGAGTGAGGGGGAGGTGAGGGGCGAACATAAAACATATCGTTTCTAGTTCAACTCCCTATATATTGACCTATATAGACCGGGAACATCAAGATATATACTGAGAACATTAATATATAAACTTAAGATATATATACATTGAGATATATACTGAGTGTTCCAGCAGGAAGGCGATCAGCATTCATTAGTCGCGCTCCCAATCCTCTTAAGAACTAGGATTATTGACCTAGTTGCTAAGAGGTCTGAACTCTGCGCTTGTACGTTTTGATCCCTCTGATGGGGAAATTAGCAGGAAGCTACGATTTCTAATTATATTGAACTTCTCTTATTTCTAAATCAGCTGTGCTAGTTAAATACTAGAAACAGTTGAACAAATGGAAATTTGTGCATATCCTCCCGGCAAGTATAAGAAACTTTGCCAGAACACACGTGGACTTAAAGAAAAAACAACGGTGGAATAATGAATTTGTGGGCCTGCGGACCGCTTCAAGCAACAGTCTATTGGACCAAGCTCTCACAAGTCAAGCCTGATCCCCGGCTGGGCTTTGGGAGTAGCTCTGGATCCTCTTCAGGTGCAATCTAGTTACTTAACAATATGACAAAAATTCATTGAATTACGATTTAAAAATTGGTTTTCAAGCCATTCATGAAAGGCAATTTACTTTGTAATTGAAATTTGAGGATGAATAAACTTGTTAATTTAAATGCTTCAGAAATAATAATAGCCCAGTATATTCCAGAATGAACAGGAAATCATGATATGCAAAGCAAATGTACGATCTAGATAAACACTTTTGTAGTTTTAATAAATAATTAAAAGAAAATGTGCATTAACGCTGTAAAAAAATGAAAACTTTTAACTGAAACCTTTAAAAACGCACATAAACAGAAACACTTCGGATGGAAACAATTCCTGGCTTGTGACGTATTTGGACATGAATGAACACATTGCACCGAGCCTGTCATTCACAACCACTAAGAAAACGAAGAGAAGAATTTGTGGCAAATGAATTTTTACTGAAAATAAGAATTATGTTAAAATTTTTAAGGTAATTCAAGCAATTTTCCATGCAATATGCAGCGCAATGCAAAAGTTCACACAGAATCATGCAGTTCCCATAAATATGCAGCGCAATTAAAGGATCTCTTAGAATCAAGTATATCTGTAGCAATATACAGGGAAAGGCTGTAGATCTCGTATAAGCATGCATTTCCATGCAATTTACCGCACTAGGCAGTATATTGATCTCACAGAATAATACTGTGATTCCGTGAGGTTCGTAGATACTAGAAAAATATATATAAACTTGATAGTTTAATTCTTGAGAATACAGACCACTTCGAGATAATATTATAGAGTTCAAAATTATCCAAGGCATTAACAGGGCAGACAATAACTTCTTGAAATTGGGGAACAAATACAAGGACACATGGGGAATTAATCATACAGACGAGTCAGACAGACGGAAATAATTTTTGTCAGCGTTCTGCCAGTAAATGGAACACGCTAGGAAGCAGAGGGTCATCGCACCTCTGTAAGATTAAAAAAAATGTATTAAATGTTGATGAAATTGAGCTCAACCCCTTTAAATGCAATTGCCTGAGTGAATATTTACAGGTAACGAGAATGGAATAAAAAAGAGAGAGGGAGCAGAAAGGGAAAAAGAGGCACGAATTGAGCTCGGAAGAGAAAGAGAGAGAGAGAGAGAGAGAGAGGAGAGAGAGAGAGAGAGAGAGAGAGAGAGAGAGAGAGAGAGAGAACAGGAAATAGATCATTTATCATTTTGTGCTACTACTCTGATTGCTTCCAAAAGGTTTATATAAACAGATCCACATTATGATCTTATAATAATGATGTTATAGAGTTACACACAGATAGCTCATTTACGCATGCCAATCCGCAACACCATCAGGTACACAACACACACACACAACGCACAATCACACACCCCCACACACCACCCACACCCCCATACTCAAATAGTCGAGTGACAGTGTCGTAGGTTGGCATCTATGTATATAAAAGTAACCCGGTCCAGGGTGCCTGGGGCCGCCCGAGTGGACAGCCGCGCTAGCTACGCTGACCGACAACCTACCGGTGGTCCCCCCGCCGTTCTTCGATCCATCCCGAGCGCCGAACGATAAAGAACACGCCGTTTTCCTGTCCTTGTCTTCCCAAACCTCCCAATTCAACAACCCTAGGAACGCTATGCCTTATGATGCCCCTATTAACCTAGCAGAAATAGGTACCAACCATACCCCTGTAGAGTTTTTTCAGCTCTCACCACAGGGATGCTTGTCGCCTTTCCTTCCTTGGTGTGTGTGTGTGTGTGTGATTGTGGAAAAAACATTAGTAGAGTTAGATAGAATTATTTTGATGGCAGTGAGGGCGGGCCCAGAAAGAGCAAGAGCCTCCCCGGCAAAGCTCAATCGGTGAGTACACACCACAACAACATTACTAATTATAATAAAACCTTACATAAATATAAAACATACAACAACACACACACACAACACACAAACTAACACACAACACACACCCCATCAACAACACGGGAACCTCAATTATACATGCAGGGTCCCGCCGGACGCGAAATCTACAGCAACACAAAAGTCTGACACATATGCCCAAGAGATTCTCCGGACTGCTTTCTAGGAACTCTGAAGTTGTAGACTATACATAAAGAGGGAAAAACATATTATATTAATATACTCCTCTTATGTATATATCTATATATTATCTATATATATTATATACCTGTGTGTTGTTGTGTGTTTGTGGTGTAGTGGTCGGTTGTGCCAGTGTGTGGGGTTTTGTAAAACATCATCACGACAAGATTAAGACTAATACTATACCACAGTCGTGATTAAAATACATGTTGACAGGTGTTGTCACCAAGAACCACGGAGGAATTGAAACCGGGAGGACATTTTCTTTAAGTACTTTCGTAAATTAATGAACATCTTCCCGAAGGAGTAAAGTGAGAAGAGTAGGTGGAGGTCCTTAAGAAGTAAAGTCCCTTTCTCCACTCTGGAAAGAAAAACACCACTCCGAAGATTTTTGATTATATACGAAAGAAGTTACCCCGTGTACTGGTTACTAGCCTGGCAACCCCCTTTTTCGGATAGGAACTTCCATGATTCCTAATATTTCCTCCTGTCTGTTTCGGACCCTGTCAATATTTTTATTAATATAATATAATATATAACTCTATTATATATCTATTTATTATATATATATATTAATCTATATTAATCTATAAATACATTTATATTTTGTCTATCTTTCCACTCCCCCATCTCTTAGAAGAGCAAATACTGACATTGCATTAGATATCACACTCAACAGGAGTTCCAATTTAAGGTATTGCTTGGGCGTTGAAAAGCAGTCAAAAACAACGCAAATACCTTGAATAAATAATTGCTTGGAGGTTTGATATTTTTTCAATTCATTCTTCAACTTTGAATTGTATTGGAACACATACAATTCCAAACTCATTGTTTTTTTTTAAACATGCGTTTGTTAGGCTTTGTCCAGCAACAAAACTGGCATTACTAGACAAACCTCGTCTTGACTCTGGCACCCTGTACTTTGTTTTCCAGATTCGAGATGTGATTTTGTGTCTCTTATGGATAGCAATTACTGAGGTTTCAAGAACTTCTGTCGACCTGTCTTGTATGTGCATGGTCTGAAGCCTGGTATGGTTAGTTATTATTGCTGTTGCTGGCATGGCGAGGTGTTTTATCTTTGTTGCATGTGCTGACACAGGCTGTTTTATTATTACCCTCGATGTTGCATGGCTGACGCAGGTGTTGTGTAATATGTTGCGTGTGTGACGTAGGTGTTGTGTAATCTTTTGGTGTTGTGGACGTAGGTGTTTTGTAATATGTGCGTGTGTGACGTAGGTTGTTGTGGCTTGTGTAAGCTGTTTTATATTTTTTCTACTCTTTGCGTTTGTTGCCGTAGGTGTGAGTCATGTGTATGCGTGTAGTGACGTCTGTGGTGAGTCACCATCAGTGATGATTGAGCTGAGATGATCTAGTGCCGGTGTTTGTGTGCAATGTTTTTTGCGTGTGGCACGTTCGGTGTGTAGTTTTTTTGGTAACTTGTGTTGCGTTCCCGACACCACCGAGGTATGCGTTTATCCCTAAAGGCTCGAGATCATACCCTTTTGTGCTCGCTACCCCATCATTAGAGAAACAGTAGGCAAGCCTAATGCGAACCTGCCACTGGCGCCGTGCGCTGTCAAGCTTAGCAATAATGAAAGACAGTAGTAAATTGTACGGAAACACGAGACGTGCGATATGGGAGCTTTGAAAGGTGGTATGATGACCTTCCGCAATTTCTTCTGAGAAGCCTTTCTTCAAAAGGCTTTCGACTCATAATCTGGAGATTCCGGGTTCGATCCAGGCCCGATATTATTCGAATTATACTGTTCTGGGTTATTTTGAGCGCGGAACTGGTATCTGGCTCTACACTGGCAGTTCGGACGGGTTAAAATCTACCGCACGTGGTTGGGCACATTCGTCCCGTATCGGTTCCCATCCCAAATCTATATCTGACCCCTTGCCCAGAGTGCTTATATAAGTCGTTTTAATTAGGCTCGGCGCTTTCTCCACGATATTTCCAAGTTCCTGCCTTTCACCGAATGCGCTTTGCTCACCTGGCATTTAATAAAGTTACCCGGGTGGTAGTTGCCGGCAAACTGTTATTGTATAGCGGGGTCCAATAGTTTCCACAATGGGACGGAGCCGGCCTGTATAAAAGATTAGATAGAGGATATATATACTTATAACACCCCCGGGCGGTCTAGTCCCTGACGACAACCAACCCTCCACGTTCGAAAAGGTTGTCGGCGAAGGGACTCAAGTGAGCCGTGTTTAAGGACACATTAGGGGAAGAAAAATAACCTGGATTTAATTCTGCTGACGAAACAGACGTTCCGGAGAGAAGAAGAGGAGGAAAAGTGGCGAAAGGTCAGTAAGGTTAAGCAGGTTTCATGTCCAGCCACCAACGGAATAGTGAGTTAATCTCCAGGTTTGCGTTGCGAGATGTCGCTTAGTATTCTTTTTATCCCATTTTTTTTTTAATTGCGGACTGCTTGGAGGGCGGAATGTAGTGCTTGGCCCAGAGTACGCTCGTCGGGGTTTGATTAAAACTGTGTCACTGGCTTATGTCCACGCTTCTTTTTATAAACTGTTCGTGTGTTTAGTTTGACTTGTTTCCTAACTTGTACCGCTTCTGCTTCTACTTTAAAATTTTTAATTGGTAAGTTTTTTACACCCATTTAAGCGTGATTGGTGGGGCATTAATACGATGACGTACAAATTAGTTTGTCGAACTAATTTAATTTACAAGTATTGGATACTTCACGCAAGAAGATACAAGTGACGATTGGCCATGGTGGATCCGCTTGTCCCATAACGCAGTCTCCTTATTACACCTCGAGTCATCTATTGTATTAGGGGAACATGATGTATCCATCGTAGCATCCCGTGTACACTTATTCCTTCGTCTCTCTTATTTACTCATCTTCGCCCAGTGAAACCAACGTACTCCATTCCCCAATTCTTGACCACTACTCCTTGTGAATTGAAGAGCTGGTGAGAAGAAGAGAGCGTGCAGATATCAGAGTATACAGAATCGTACACTCCTTGGAAAAGATGTCGTGACATGTCATCATTAATTTTTTAAGGGTGACTGGAGTAACGATGCCTATTATCACTTTGACTAAATAACTTTGGAGCGTTGCTTGCGTAATTCGGAAGGCTGTCTTCTAGGACAGAGACTTCAATTTGTTACCACCCGTCA
>WNGS01128091.1:0-10945 GCA_020271785.1 Procambarus virginalis
TACAGGAATGTTGGCAACAAAAGATAGGCTGGGATGATCTTCTAACACCTGCCCTACAAGAAAAATGGCAAGGTTTAGTAAAAGATTTAAGTACCCTAGAGTCTGTCAAGTTCCCCAGGAACACAGTAGTAAATGAAAAAGAACCAATTAAGCTACATGTATTCTGTGATGCCTCAGGAAAGGCTTATGGAACAGTAGCTTACCTGGTCACAAATGGGCAAGCCAATTTGCTCACATCAAAGGCCAGAGTGGCACCTTTAAAGAAAAGATCACTGCCACAACTGGAATTAACAGCCTTACTGTTAGGAGTAAGATTGGCTCATTATTTGATCAAGGCCTTACGCCACATCCACTTTAACGAAACAGTAGTTTGGTCAGATAATGAGGCAGTACTACAGTGGGTTAAGAACAATAACAGTAAGAATCCTTACGTGAGTAACCGCGTTAAGGAAATACGAGAGTTGTCAGCAGGGTATAAACTAAGATATGTACCCACAAAAGAGAATCCAGCTGACTATCTCTCCCGAGGACTGACTTTACGGCAATTAACAAAGGCAGAGATGTGGTTCAATGGACCTCAGTGGCTAATCAGCGACCAGTGGCCTGAACAAAAGCCACAAGTCATTGTGACCAATGTTACTGTTCCCACTGAGAACCCAGAACCACCTCGGACTTTGGTAATTGATCCTACTCGGTACTCTGAACTGAACAAACTTATAGGTGTCACCCAAGTAGTGTTTGATTTTCTAAAGAAAATAGGAATCAAGCATAAATTCCCTAATGCCCTAAGGTATTGGGTCAAAAGAGCTCAGATCGACACATTCGGGACAGAATTTGACAATGTTCCAAAGAAGCTACAACGTGATCTGGGTCTCTGGTTAGACACTGACAATTATAACATAATCAGATGCGGAGGCCGCTTACAGCACGCTGACATAGATTTGGAAGCAAAAAATCCAATATTGCTCCCTCGTCACCACATAGTAAGCAAACTAATTGTGTTACATATACACAAATACTGCACTCTGCATGGTGGGGTATTAGATACTCTCACAGACTTAAGACAACAGTACTGGCTACCCCAAGGTAGACAGACAGTAAAATCAATAATCAAATCCTGTGTTGTTTGCCGGAGATACGATGCCAGAGTGTGTCCATATCCTGGCCCACCTCCACTTCCGAAGGAACGAGTCGTACATATTCGTCCCTTTGAGACTACAGGAGTAGATTTCACAGGAGCACTAACACTTACAGGCACTAAAGACAAGAAACCAGTAAAAGCTTACATTGTCTTTTTACTTGTGCCACAACAAGGGCAGTCCATCTAGAAGTGACTCCCGATATGAGTGCCGAAGCATTCTTACAGGCTTTCCGCAGGTTTGCTTCACGTAGATCCTGTCCTAAGTTAATGATCTCAGACAATGGGTCCAACTTAGTGGCAGGAGAAGCATGTCTGAGGAAAATCTGGACACATCCAAAGGTACGCACAGCCCTAAATCAACGGCAGTGCCATTGGAAATTCATACCTCCCAGAGCACCATGGCACGGAGGCTTCTATGAACGCATGGTTGGTACGGTAAAACGTTCTCTACGGAAAACCCTACACCGCCAAAAGATTGACCTGCAGGAGCTTCAAACAGTAGTCATAGAGATAGAAGCACGAGTCAATAACCGACCACTTACCTACCTCTCTGATGATGTTTTGCAGCGTGAACCATTAAGTCCAGCTCATTTGATGTATGGTAGACCTCTCAAAACACTTGTGTCCCTTACGGACGAGGAACCAGAGGATCCTTCATATGTCAAAGAGAGTGATTTGGTTCAACGTTTCAAACATCTATCAAGGGTGATAAGTCGGTGGAATGACGTATGGACTCGAGAATACCTTACAGCTCTGAGAGAGTATCATTACGGGGCAAACAACCCCTACAACAGAATTAACTTGAACCCTGGTGACATAGTTCTGGTGGATAGTGATGGACCACGCTCAGAGTGGCCTTTAGGTCAAATAGTCTCTGTTCATCCAGACAGCCAGGGCATCTTGAGAATAGTGAAAGTAAAATGCCGAGGCAACACTACTCTCAAAACTTTAGAGAAATTAGTTCCTTTAGAACTGGCCAGGAACGAAGACGTACAGCGACTTCCAGCACCCGATACGCCAGTACGGGACATACGTCCCCAAAGGACTGCAGCTCAACAATGTAAACTCAAATTAAAGCAGCATTATAATTCTGTAGGAGAAGAATAAAGTGATCGCAGTCCTTACCGGGACTTCGACCCGTGTTCTTCCCCCCCGGAATTATGTCGGGAAACCGACACACTCATACACAAATAGTATAGTCTTCCCTTAACAGTATCCTCTTAAATTAGAGAATGGGAGACTCCGTGACGTCATCGACGTCGCCGCAGTATTTACATTATTAAACCACTGTTCATACAACAGTTTAATGTCTAAATTGAATAAAAAAGTGTTCAATAAGACTGAATATAATTATTAACACCAAAATATAGCTTGATTCCCTTGTTAACGTAAATTTAACTTAGAAGTAGAACACAATATTGGAACAAGGGAGGCAGAGCGTCTCTTACAGACGCCACGCTCACGAAACAATAACAATGGAGCTCGCGGGTGTGTGTGATAATGGCCACAGGATAGACCTACTCTGCCTTAAGAAACTGCCACAGCAACATCACTACTACAAATGAGAGCACTCCAGTATCCGTCTTACCAAGTATTTGTTTATTATTCTAGTGCACTTTTTAATATCAAATTTAAGACGGTTACAATATATGAACAACACCAACACCATGTACGTGTACCCCATTTTTACAGCCCTCACATACCATGTCATACCTGTATTGATATGTTTAGGGAAATGTACTAACTCCTTGCATCCCAAACAGGTAAATTGTGACTTGGAACAGCAAGTAGCTGAGCAGTAGAACTACACATGTACCTAGCTGTTGCCAGCCTTGAAGGCCTCCACAGCCGCCATTGGCACCATGAGGCACAGGGCCACACCCACATAGATGCTACCATGACACAGCCTTAGTGGGCCCTTACTACAGGCTCAGATAAGGCCATTCTAGTTATTGTAGTAGTAATATTCATAACTAGTAATAATTGTTGAAATAATAGTAGATTAGACCACCATATGTGGTATGATAAAATAATATAATTAAACTTAGGTAAACAATTTGCAGTTTAAGAAGGAGCCATTACAAAGTGGTTTAAGCTACAAATTGTCCCTCCAATTTGTGTGAGATTAATTTCAGGCAGTTTTAACAAGTACATACAGTCCACTCAATTTCTTACCTACTAAGAAAAATAAGATAAACTTTAATTTACTGAAGTCAATTAAAAGAAGATATACTGCCTGGAGTTTTTACCACACCCCTTCCAACACCGAGATACATTCAAAAAGTCTGGATCCAAAGGCAGATAATGGTCAGAGACAAACACAAAGCTTATCCCTAACTAGTCTTTCAGCTTCTCAAACTCTCCAACTTGGTCAGTTTCTTAAGATTTTAAAATAGGTACGGTTTTATCAAGGTTTCCCAGCGCCTTCTCTCCAACGAAACTTCTTTGACTATCTCGAGACCTTGCACTTAAGTGGTTTAATATCACATGGTGGAGCGTTCAACATCTCTTAGGAGGCCAATAACGCATCTTTCAGCTCCTCAATCATTCATGGGTGTCGTTTTATGCAGTGTTTTTGTTTGCCTTTCTCACTACCACTATCTTGTCCGCCTCTCCACACCGCCACCATCTTGTCCACCTCTCCACACCAGCACTATATTGTCCAACTCTCCACACCACAGTAGTGGAAAATGCACCTACGCATGTCTTGTTTTGCTTTTTTCAGTGGACACGAGTTGTCTCTTGTGTGTTTTTCGATACCCCTGTGAACTAGAGAATTTTTTCCTGGTGGACACGACTTGGTGCAAATGATTTTCATTACACAAGGTGTGGGCATGAACTAGCATGCATCTCTGCGTTCACCCCTGTTACCGAACCTGTATTTACCCAGCGGGTGATTGCCTTATAGACCAAGAAATTTCGCTCAAAGGGATTAAAAGGTCATGACTTGGCGTACCAGTTTTTAGTTACCTCTGCTAGTGATTGCCTTATAGTTCATGAATCCATTCAGTCACACCCCTATCATGTCACCCCTATTTCTTCTTCGCCTTTCTAGAGAATGTAATTTAAGCTTTGTCAATCCTTCTTCGGAGATAGCTTATCGAGCATAGGGCAAAATAAAAACCCACTATCATCCATTTGTATGAAAACAGTCCCCTGCCAGGCGTGGTGACTTCAATGCGTTTTCAGTAGTAATTCAATATTGCTGCATAAACGCATAAATATATATATGCGCATGCATAAATATATATGCACATCTCTCATTCGCTCAAAAACATGCCTCCCTACACCTTGCTGTAGAATATAACAAATCAAAATACTCAGTGTACATTATATATATATATATATATATATATATATATATATATATATATATATATATATATATATATATATATATATATGCCTATACTTGCATGAACCACAAGAGAAGATTAACAATCTTTGGACAACACCCACCAGTGGGACTCGAACCCAGAAAGCACAACCACCTTCAAGTAGCTGCCATAACTAGTATGCCTTAACCCACTACACCACATCAGACCCTTAAAAGAGATAGAGATTTCAAAGTATTTACCTCAATATCTCCACCTCCCAAGAGCACCAGATTAGTGAGGGGTTACTCAAGCATTTTTCATCAAGCCACTGTCAATGTGGGAGAACTCGTGTCCAGCTATAAGCCTATACTTGCATGAACCACAAGAGAAGATTAACAATCTTTGGACAACACCCACCAGTGGGACTCGAACCCAGAAAGCACAACCACCTTCAAGTAGCTGCCATAAATAGTATGCCTTAACCCACTACGCCACATCAGACCCTAAAAGAGATAGAGATTTCGAAGTATTTACCTCAAATATCTCCACCTCCCAAGAGCACCAGATTAGTGAGGGGTTACTCAAGCATTTTTCATCAAGCCACTGTCAATGTGGGAGAACTCGTGTCCAGCTATAAGCCTATACTTGCATGAACCACAAGAGAAGACTAACAATCTTTGGACAACACCCACCAGTGGGACTGAACCCAGAAAGCACAACCTCCTTCAAGTAGCTGCCATAACTAGTATGCCTTAACCCACTACACCCAATCTGATCTGGTGTAGTGGGTTATAGGCATACTAGGCTTGTTCGCATTTGTGTTTCTCACGTGTGCCCCAAAGAATGAGGTGATTTGATAAAATGCTATGCCCAAGATTACCATCCGAGTGCCGGCGGGGAAGTGGTTCAAATAGCTTCGGCTATCACTTCCTTATGTCCGGTCGTGATGGTCAAGCGGATTAAGGCGTCCTGTAGATACCAGTTGCGTTGCTCCTGGGAGTATGGGTTCGAGTCACTTCTGGGGTGTGAGTTTTCAGTTGCATATAGTCCTGGGGACCATTCAGGCTTGTTCGCATTTGTGTTCCTCACGTGTGCCCCAAAGAATGAGGTGATTTGATAAAATGCTATGCCCAAGATTACCATCCGAGTGCCGGCGGGGAAGTGGTTCAAATAGCTTCGGCTATCACTTCCTTATGTCCGGTCGTGATGGTCAAGCGGATTAAGGCGTCCTGTAGATACCAGTTGCGTTGCTCCTGGGAGTATGGGTTCGAGTCACTTCTGGGGTGTGAGTTTTCAGTCGCATATAGTCCTGGGGACCATTCAGGCTTGTTCGCATTTGTGTTCCTCACGTGTGCCCCAAAGAATGAGGTGATTTGATAAAATGCTATGCCCAAGATTACCATCCGAGTGCCGGCGGGGAAGTGGTTCAAATAGCTTCGGCTATCACTTCCTTATGTCCGGTCGTGATGGTCAAGCGGATTAAGGCGTCCTGTAGATACCAGTTGCGTTGCTCCTGGGAGTATGGGTTCGAGTCACTTCTGGGGTGTGAGTTTTCAGTCGCATATAGTCCTGGGGACCATTCAGGCTTGTTCGCATTTGTGTTCCTCACGTGTGCCCCAAAGAATGAGGTGATTTGATAAAATGCTATGCCCAAGATTACCATCCGAGTGCCGGCGGGGAAGTGGTTCAAATAGCTTCGGCTATCACTTCCTTATGTCCGGTCGTGATGGTCAAGCGGATTAAGGCGTCCTGTAGATACCAGTTGCGTTGCTCCTGGGAGTATGGGTTCGAGTCACTTCTGGGGTGTGAGTTTTCAGTCGCATATAGTCCTGGGGACCATTCAGGCTTGTTCGCATTTGTGTTCCTCACGTGTGCCCCAAAGAATGAGGTGATTTGATAAAATGCTATGCCCAAGATTACCATCCGAGTGCCGGCGGGGAAGTGGTTCAAATAGCTTCGGCTATCACTTCCTTATGTCCGGTCGTGATGGTCAAGCGGATTAAGGCGTCCTGTACATACCAGTTGCGTTGCTCCTGGGAGTATGGGTTCGAGTCACTTCTGGGGTGTGAGTTTTCAGTCGCATATAGTCCTGGGGACCATTCAGGCTTGTTCGCATTTGTGTTCCTCACGTGTGCCCCAAAGAATGAGGTGATTTGATAAAATGCTATGCCCAAGATTACCATCCGAGTGCCGGCGGGGAAGTGGTTCAAATAGCTTCGGCTATCACTTCCTTATGTCCGGTCGTGATGGTCAAGCGGATTAAGGCGTCCTGTAGATACCAGTTGCGTTGCTCCTGGGAGTATGGGTTCGAGTCACTTCTGGGGTGTGAGTTTTCAGTCGCATATAGTCCTGGGGACCATTCAGGCTTGTTCGCATTTGTGTTCCTCACGTGTGCCCCAAAGAATGAGGTGATTTGATAAAATGCTATGCCCAAGATTACCATCCGAGTGCCGGCGGGGAAGTGGTTCAAATAGCTTCGGCTATCACTTCCTTATGTCCGGTCGTGATGGTCAAGCGGATTAAGGCGTCCTGTAGATACCAGTTGCGTTGCTCCTGGGAGTATGGGTTCGAGTCACTTCTGGGGTGTGAGTTTTCAGTCGCATATAGTCCTGGGGACCATTCAGGCTTGTTCGCATTTGTGTTCCTCACGTGTGCCCCAAAGAATGAGGTGATTTGATAAAATGCTATGCCCAAGATTACCATCTGAGTGCCGGCGGGGAAGTGGTTCAAATAGCTTTGGCTATCACTTCCTTATGTCCGGTCGTGAAGGTCAAGCGGATTAAGGCGTCCTGTAGATACCAGTTGCGTTGCTCCTGGGAGTATGGGTTCGAGTTACTTCTGGGGTGTGAGTTTTCAATCATATATATATATATATATATATATATATATATATATATATATATATATATATATATATATATATATATGTGTCGTACCTAGTAGCCAGAACGCACTTCTCAGCCTACTGTGCAAGGCCCGATTTGCCTAATAAGCCAAGTTTTCATGAGTTAATTATTTTTCGACTACCTAACCTACCTAACCTAGCCTAACCTAACTTTTTCGGCTACCTAACCTAACCTAACCTATAAGATAGGTTAGGTTAGGTTAGGTAGGGTTGGTTAGGTTCGGTCATATAACTACGTTAATTTTAAATCCAATAAAAAAAATTGACCTCATACATAATGAAATGGGTAGCTTTATCATTTCATAAGAAAAAAATTAGAGAAAATATATTAATTCATGAAAACTTGGCTTATTACGCAAATCGGGCCTTGCATAGTAGGGTGAGAAGTGTATTCTGGCTACTAGGTACGACATATATATATATATATATATATATATATATATATATATATATATATATATATATATATATATATATATATATATATATATATATATATATATATATATGCAGCTTAAGCAACGACAGGATGAAGCAAAGGAGGAGACCGGAATTAGGGAGACCCCGTCTTGGCATATTGTAAAAGACAGGGGTCTTAAGAAGACCTTGGCAAAAAAGACATCTAATACCATAAAGATTACAAACGCATTTGATGTGTTGGAGGACGAGTGCTGTGGTGAACCTATGGTTCAGCGTGGAGGTAAGGGCATAGCGGCGAGGAACATTGAAGCGCGGGTCCCTCAAGGTGCCCCAAGAGAAAAGGGAGGATTGAAGCGAATTTTGGTTGTGGGAGATTCCCAGGTGAGGTATTTGGACAGAACGTTTTGTGCCAGAGATAAAGGGAACAGATTAAGGGTTTGCTATCCTGGAGCTGGTATTGGTGATATTGTTGGAAACATGAAAGATATTATGACGGGAAATGGGAGCAAACCCATTATTTGTATTAGTGTAGGGGGTAATGATGTTGGGAGAGTTAGAAGTGAGGAACTAATACTGAAATTCAAGACAGCAATAGAATTAGTTAGGAGCAAGGGAGGAATCCCGATCATATGTGGCATTCTACCAAGAAAGGGAGTGGGAAATGAATGGATGTCGAGGGCACTTGGCACTTGGTGTCAATTGCAGGCTGGAAAGATATTGCAAATCTAATGCAATATCTTATATAGACAACTGGGAACACTTCTATGGAAGAAATGAAATGTATGCTCGGGATGGGGTGCATCTATCGAGAGCTGGGGTTGTTGCTGTTGCAAACTCGTTGGAAGAAGTGGTTAGAGGTGTTTGTTTGGGTTTAAACTGTTAGTAGATAGAGGTATGGGAATTGGTTTCGAGGAAGGATGTAATAAAAGTATGTGTTTGCGGGAAAAAGGAATTGGCAAAATGATCAGGGAAAGAGAAGGGCCTCAAAATAACAATTCACTTAGGGTATATTACACAAACAGTAGAAGTCTAAGAAATAAAATTAACGAATTAAATGCTCTTGTCTGCACAGAAAAAATAGATATTATTGCACTCACCGAAACGTGGATGAATGTTGATAATAGAGAACTATTAGCTGAATATCAAATAAATGGATTTAAACTATTTCACACAGATAGATATATTAGACGAGGAGGTGGAGTAGCCATATACGTTAGGGACAATTTGAAATGTAGTCTCAAAGAGGGAATCAAAACTGAGCCACACACAGAAACTATTTGGATAGAATTAAACGAAAAAGCAAATAATATTATATTAGGAGTTATATATAGGCCACCAAATTTAGACAGAATGGAAGCAAAGCATCTATGGGATGAAATATCTAGGGCATCTAGATCTAACAGTATTTATGTCATGGGTGACTTTAATTTTAGTGGAATAAACTGGTTGAACAAAACAGGGAATAGTGAAGCAGAAGATTTTCTAGAATTAATTGACGATTGCTTTCTTACGCAACACATTAAGGAACCAACACGGGAAAATAATATTTTAGATTTAGTGTTAACTAACAGGGAAACACAAATTAATGACATCGAAATAGGGAGTGAGCTAGGGAACAGTGATCACAAAGAAATCAGATTTAGCATAGAATGGAATAGACCTGTAGGAGAAAATTCTGTTAAAGTGCCAGATTTTCGAAAAGCTGATTTTAATAGCCTAAGAATTTTTTGGGTCAAATTGATTGGAAAGTCTTGGGTATGGGGTGTGGGCCGGCTTGGAGCGAGACATGAACCCGTGATAGGTGATGTAAATGGGGATGACGATGTGGATTCAATATATAACTTATTTAAGAATATTCTAAACAAAGCACAGGAACGTAGTATACCACACAAATTGAATAGATCGATTACTAATGACCCAAAGTGGATAACAAAGAATTTGAAAACCTTATAGGTAAAAGAGAGCTTGGTACAAAGGATTAAAAATGGGGAGGTCACTTTAGAACAGGAATTCGTACAACTGGTTAAAATGTTAAAAAGAGATAAGGAAAGCAAAAAGAAACTATGAAGTTCGTATAGCAGGCAAGCAAAGACAAATCCTAAAGGTTTTTTTCAGTTATATCGAACTAAGACTAGGGAAAGGATAGGTCCATTAAAACTGAGACAGGTCAAATAACAGATAGTGATGAAGAGATGAGTAGTATTTTTAATAAATATTTTGTATCTGTATTTACTAAAGAGGAACTTAACAATATGCCTTCAGCCGACAAGTCTATGTGGGTGGGACGAGGACAGGTTGACGAGTTTAGCAGTTACCAGGGAGGATGTTCTTAAACATAGAAAACTCAAACCAAACAAATCCCCAGGGCCGGATGAAGTGTTTGCCAGGGTGCTAAAGAATGCAAAGAGGAGCTTTGTGACCCACTGTCAATCATATTTAATAAATCATAGAGTCAGGCAGAGTGCCAGAGTTTTGGAAGTTGCTAATGTGATACCAGTTTTTAAGAAGGAGATAGATCACTTGCGTCTAACTATCGACCAATTAGCCTAACGTCTATTGTGGGAAAGTTACTCGAATCTATAATAGCAAATAAAATTCGTCTTCATCTTGAAAAACATAAATTAATAATTGAGTCGCAACATGGTTTTATAAATGGCCGTTCATGTTTAACAAATTTGTTATCTTTTATTCTAGCATAGTTGAGGCAGTTGATAGTGGTAAGGATTGTGATGTTGTGTACCTTGACTTTAGCAAAGCTTTTGATACAGTGCCACATGAAAGACTGATTAAAAAGATAGAGGCTCATGGTATTGGGGTGCTATATTAAGCTGGATTAGGGCATGGCTATACCAAAGGAAACAGAGAGTTAGTATAAATGGAGTCAAGTCAGAGTGGGAAAATGTTGTAAGTGGAGTGCCTCAAGGCTCTGTCCTGGGCCCTGTTGTTTATAATATATATAAATGATTTAGATTCAGGTTTGAGTAGCAACATTTGCAAATTTGCCGATGATACAAAATCGGTAGGGAAATTAATTCGGAGGAGGACTCTCTATCACTTCAAGTTGATCTAGATAGGGTTTGAAATGGTCAAGGACTGGCAGATGCAAGTTTAATGCTGATAAATGTAAAGTTCTGAGGCTAGGTAATGAGATAGAGTTACAAA
>WNGS01128095.1:0-13037 GCA_020271785.1 Procambarus virginalis
TAAAGGTATCTCAAGAAGTAGAAAAATTACTCAAGGGACTAGGAAGAATATAAGCGTTGGACCTCATGGAGTTTCAGCTTCAGTACTGAAAATGTGCACTAAGACGAGCATTCCACTCCAATTAATATTCCAGACACCTTCTCACAGGAATCTTAGCAGATATATATGGAAAAACCAAACATAGTAGCAATCTATAAAAATGGTATCGAGGAACCTCTAAATTATAGACCCATATCATAAACAAACGAAGTAGTAAAACACTAGAACAATAGGTAAAGCCAAATGGGTTGAACACCTAGAGAGTAATGACATAATAACGGATAACAGTATGGTTTATGAACAGGAAGATCATGTGTAACAAATCTACTAAGTTTTTATGATAGAGCCACAGATATAATACAGGAAAGAGGTGTTTGTATGCGTGTATTCATCTAGTTGCATTCACTGTCACGGGGGGGGGGGGGCTGGGGCTCCGCTAGCAATCAGCTGCTAGGGGCTCAGAAGGCAGAACACTCAGCCCCTCTGACTCTCGGGACTCACCGGAGTCTCCTGGTCCCACAGGAGAGGACCAGCAATGCCCACCACCGCAGGTCTTTGCTCCCACCACTATGGGGTGCCACTGATTCACCCTGGGAGCCCTTCAGTCATCCACGGGGAAACTGCTGTTAGCAATTCCGGCCTAGACCCATGGAGAAGTAAAGGAAGACCCAGGCTTACCTTTTAACAATAACTTTCCCTGAGTCTTACCTGCCAGACAAAAAAGTCGCAGGAATTCCTTTCCCGCCTGCCTTCCCTATCTTCTTTTAACAAGGTCGCCAGCTGGATTGAGATCTCTGCACTCCAGCAGTGTAGTTCAGTGGGTGTATTCTATACCGCTTGTTGCCAAAGTGTTGCTACTCCTATAGCTCTGACACTGAACTGTCAGCCCAAGGTACTCTCCCATAAAAGTCAGTGTGGCTTTACCTCTCTTCAGCCACTACATTGCTTGTTACTAAAGTGTTGCCACCATTTCGACTGTGATACTGGTCGGATGGCCTTGGGTACACTTTTATATAAGTCTGTGCTGCTTTACCACTCTCTATGCACTAAGACTTTCTGTAGAAAACGTGGTGCACACTAGGTGGCACTATGATAACCCTCGTGTATGCTCATAGAGATTATTATGGAGGCACACTTAAACACAATGATAAAATGTGTGAATTTACTGACATAAACTACATGATCACACATACATTTACAAGCAATACAGGAATGGAAAAATGAGAATAATAAATCTGGAGATCGTCAGCAACTCTTCTTTCACGACCTCCAACTGGGCAGATTAAAAAGGGGCCACACACTCCCTCACAAAGGGGCCTCTTCGTCAACGTTGGCTACCTCCCCTTCAACTGCCCCGTCGTCCACACTCGCTGTCCTCTTCTACAGTCCTGGACACAAGCTGCCCTGCAGCCTATCCTACTACTAATGTATCAGTGTTATACTGCAACATACATAGGTAAATATCGTGGCCTATCTAGCCTACTCAAACAAGGGGTAATGGGAGGGAAATTGATCTACCTTTACATTCCTGGCTCACGACGCCTGTCCCTCGATGGTGTTAGGTTCTCGCGCTTTCTGAGTCGGTCCTTGACGATCCAGGAACGTTCCACAAGTCCTCAGGTGTCGTGAAGTCTTCGCGTCGTCGCCGAACTACTCCCAGAGATTCAGATATCCCAATCCTGGTTCACCAGTGGGCACTGAGCTAATCACTGTATGCACACACTCGTCCCTTCCACAAGGCGTTGCTCCTTGCCCTAGGAACGGTGTCGCCCCTCCAAAATCTAAGCTTTACCTAAATAAACATTTGATTTGATTTGATTTGAAAATCCTCAGTGAACGTGACTCGGTCAAAGCTAGGCCTGCCCGCAACACCTTTCAGACCTCTCGAGCGTCGTCGCCGACTGATTCTTCAAGTTTTGGCACTTCTCTGCTCAATGAACTTGGTTTCTTCTTGCTTCCAGGAAGCACAGGGTCTTCATTAACAATGGTGGGCTGCGATGGCTAGTTTAATCCACTAAGTAAGGCTTGTAGAGCTGCAATTCCTCGAGAGCTGACCGAGAGACGTCCTATCCCTCTCGCAGTCAGACCAGCGCTGACGTTGGCGCTGCCTGAGGAACTTGGTGAAGTCACGGCGGACTCTAATTGGTCGCCTGTGACCTAAGTCACCCAATCCGCACTCGGCTAGCGTCCTCTACAAAATGGCAGATCTGCAGGAAGGGGGTACCATTTCATTTGTGTCAGGGCGCCACTTTCCCCTTATCTACAAACTTTTAATGTAAATTATCCCTTATCTGGCGACGATCTGGTTGCCGCACATACCACCAGACTCCCTGTATCTCAGAGAATCTGTAGAGAAAGTTGATGTGACTCTTAAAGCAGGCAAACGGAAGAAATAGGAGAGGGCACTGTAACATCACCTAGCTGTTCTTGCCGGGGTTGAGCTCTGCTCTTTTGGCCTGCCTCTCAACTGTCAATCAACTATTACTAACTACTATTTTTTCACACACACACACACACACACACACACACACACACACACACACACACACACACACACACACACACACACACACACACACACACACACACACACACACACACACACACATATAGAGCCAATAGGCTCAGGAATCTGTACACCAGTTGATTGACAGTTGAGAGGCAGGACCAAGGAGCCAAAGCTCAACCCCCGCAAGCACAAATAAGTGAGTACAAATAGGTGAGTACACACACACACACACACACACCAGGAAGCAGCCCGTGACAGCTGACTAACTCCCAGGTACCTATTTACTACTAGGTAACAGGTGCATCAGGGTGAAAGAAACTCTGCATATTGTTTCTCGCCGGCGCCGGGAATCGAAATCGCGACCACAGGATCATGCGTCCAGCGTGCTGTCCAGTTATTTTCACACACACACACACTCGCCGTGTGTGTGTGTGTGTACTCACGTAGTTGTGTTTGCGGGGGTTGAGCTCTGGCTCTTTGGTCCTGCCTCTCAACCGTCAATCAACAGGTGTACAGATTCCTGAGCCTATTGGGCTCTATCATATCTACACTCGAAGCTGTGTATGGAGTCAGCCTCCACCACATTACTTCCTAATGCATTCCATTTTTCAACCACTCTGACACTAAAAAAAGTTCTTTCTAAAATTTCTGTGACTCATTTGGGCACTCAGTTTCCACCTGTGTCCCCTAGTGCATGTGCCCCTTGTGTTAAATAACCTGTCTTTATCAACCCTGTCGATTCCCTTGAGAATCATGAATGTGGTGATCATGTCCCCTCTAACTCTTCTGTCTTCCAACGAAGTGAGGTTTAATTCCCATAGTCTCTCCTCGTAGCTCTCCTCCTCGTGTGTGTGTGTGTGTATGTGTGCGTGTTTGTGTATGTTTGTGTGTGTATTCACCTAGTTGTGTTTGCAGGGGTTGAGCTTTGGTCTTTCGGCCCGCCTCTCAACTGTCAATCAACTGTTTACTAAATACTTTTTTTTCACACACACACACACACACACACACACACACACACACACACACACACACACACACACACACACACACACACACACACACACACACACACCAGGAAGCAGCCCGTGACAGCTGACTAACTCCCAGGTACCTATTTACTGTTAGGTAACAGGGGCATTCAGGGTGAAAGAAACTTTGCCCATTCGTTTCTGCCTCGTGCGGGAATCGAACCCGCGCCACAGAATTACGAGTCATGCGCGGTATTCACCAGGCTACGAGGCCCTATGTGTGTGTGTCTTTGTATATGTTTGTGTGTACTCACCTATTTGTGCTTGCGGGGTGGAGCTCTGGCTTTTTGGTCCTGCCTCTAAACAGTCAATTAACTGATGTACAGGTTTCTGAGCCTACTGGGCTCTATCATATCTACATTTGAAACTGTGTATGAAGTTAGCCTCCACCACATCACTGCCTAACGCATTACACCTATTAACTACTCTAACACTGAAAAGGTTCTTTCTAACGATCCTGTGGCTCATTTGGGTACTCAGTTTCCACCTGTGACCCCTTGTTTGCGTACCACCCGTGTTAAACAGTTTATCCTTAGCTACCCTGTCAATTCCCTGAGAATTTTGTAGGTAGTGATCATGTCTCCCCTGTCTTCCAGTGTCGTGAGATAAATTTCCCACAGCCTTTCCTCGTAACTCATGCCTCTTAGTTCTGAACTTTTGTTCTAGTGGCATATCTCTGAACTTTTTCCAGCTTCGTCTTGTGCTTAACAAAGTACGGGCTCCATGCTGGGGCCGTATACTCCAGGATTTGTCTTACATTTGTGGTATACAGGGGTCTGAATGATTCCTTACACAGGTTCCTGAAAGCAGTTCTGATGTTAATTAACCAGCCTCGCATATGCTGCAGATGTAATTCTTTTTATGTGGGCTTTTGGAGACAGGTTTGGTGAAATATGAACTCCTAGATCTCTCTCTCTGGCCGTTTTATGAAGGACTTCATCTCCTATTCTGTATCCTGTGTCTGTCCTCCTATTACCACCTCCTAGTTCCATTACATTGCATTTGATCGGGTTGAACTTTAGCAGCCATTTGTTGGACCATTCATTCAGTCTGTGTAGGTCATCTTGTAGCCTCCTACTGCCGTCTTCTGTTTTAATCCTCTTCATAATTTTTGCATCATTAGCAGATGTCGGGAAACCGACACACACATACACAAATAGCATAGTCTTCCCTTAGTCAGTATCCTCTTAAAATTAGAGAATGGGAGACTCCGTGACGTCATCGACGACACCGTATATTTACATTATTAAACACTGTTCATATAACAGTTTAATGTCTAAATTGAATAAAAATGTGTTCAATAAGACTGAATATAATTACTAACAACAAAATATAGCTTGATTCTCTTGTTAACGTAAATTTAACTTAGAGGTAGAACCAGCAAAATATTGGAACAGTACAAAAAGCGAGCGGCACTTACTGTCGCCACGCACACACGACAACAATAACAAACACGTCCCTACGCTGTAAATGGCTCCAGAGCTGGTGTAACTAACTAGACACCCAATTTACGTGTCAACAACCAGCAACACAGCCTATCAACATCACAGCAACGAACGTATCCGTCTTACCAAGTATTTGTATATTACAATAGTACACTTTTTAATAACAAAGGGTAGGCGGTTATGATATATGAACAACAACAACTAAATGTACATGTACCCCATTTTTACAGCCCTCATATTCCATGTTATACCTGTTTTGATATGTTTAGGGACCTGTTATTAACTCTTTGCATCCCATACAGGTAAAATTGTGACTTTGAGCAGCAAGTAGCTGAGCAGAGTGTTGAATTATAAACATATTGTACCTAGCTGTATGCCAACGCTTGTAGCCTCCCACAGCCGCCATTACTGGCACCATGAGGCACAGAGCCACACCCATATAGATGCTACCATGACACAGTCTTAGCAGGGCCATTTCAACAATTCCAGCTAAGCCCTTTGTTCTATTGTAGTAGTAGTATTCATAACTAGTAATAATTATTGAAATAATAGTAGATTAGACCACCATATGTGGCATGATATAATATTACAATAAATTAACTTAGGTAAACAATTGGTAGTTTAAGAAGGAGCCATCTTAAAGTGGTTTAAGCTACAAATTGTCCCTCCAAATTGTGTGAGATTAATTTCAGGCAGTTTTAACAAGTACATACAGTCCACTCAATCAATTTCTTACTTACTAAGAAAAATAAGATAAACTTTATTTTATTGAAGTCAATTTAAAGGAGATATACTGCCTGGAGTTTTTACCACAGCAGATAGTGAGAGGAACGATTCTATACCCTCTGGGAGATCGTTTACATATATCAGAAACAGTATAGGCCCAAGGACTAACCCTGCAGAACTCCACTGGTTACGTCCCGCCAGTCTGAGACCTCACCCCTCACAGTGACTCGCTGTCTTCTGTTGCTTAGGTACTCCCGTATCCAATGGAGTACCTTCCCGTTCACTCCTGCCTGCATCTCCAGCTTTTTCACTAGCCTCTTGTGTGGTACTGTGTCAAAGGCTTTCTGATAATCCAAAAATATGCAGTCTGCCCACCCCTCACTTTCTTGTCTGATTTTTGTTGCCTGGTCGTAGAATTCAATTAATTATTCCTGTGAGGCAGGACTTGCCATCCCTGAACCCATGTTGTTGCTGTGTTGCAGAGTTCTTTCGCTCCAGATGTTCCACTAGCTTTTTTTTGCAAAATCTTCTCCATCAGATTGTATGGTATGCAAGTTAGGGACACTGACCTGTAGTTCAGCGCCTCCTGTCTATCCCCCCTGTGTGTGTGTGTGTGTACACCTAATTGTGCTTACGGGGGTTGAGCTTTGGCTCTTTGGTCCCACCTCTCAACTGTCAATCAACTGGTGTACAGATTCCTGAGCCTACTGGGCTCTATCATATCTACATTTGAAACTGTGTATGGAGTCAGCCTCCACCACATCACTTCCTAGTGCATTCCATTTACTAACTACTCTGACACTGAAAAAGTTCTTTCTAATGTCTCTGTGGCTCATTTGGGTATTCAGCTTACACCTGTGTCCCCCTTGTTCGCATCCCTTCAGTGTTGAATAGTTCATCCTTGTTTACCCAGTCGATTCCCCTGAGGATTTTGTAGGTTGTGATCATGTCCCCCCTTACTCTTCTGTCTTCCAGTGTCGTAAGTTGCATTTCCCGCAGCCTTTCTTCATAACTCATGCCTCTTAGTTCTGGGACTAGTCTAGTAGCATACCTTTGAACTTTTTCCAGCTTCGTCTTGTGCTTGACAAGGTACGGGCTCCATGCTGGGGCCGAATACTCCAGGATTGGTTTTACATATGTGGTGTACAAGATTCTGAATGATTCCTTACACAGGTTCCTGAACGCCGTTCTGATGTTAGCCAGCCTCGCATATGCCGCAGACGTTATTCTCTTTATGTGGGCTTCACGAGACAGGTTTGGTGTGATATCAACTCCCAGATCTTTCTCTCTGTCTGTTTCATTAAGTACTTCATCACCTATTCTGTATCCTGTGTCTGGCCTCCTGTTTCCACTGCCTAGTTTCATTACTTTGCATTTACTTGGGTTGAACTTCAACAGCCATTTGTTGGACCATTCACTCAGTCTATCTAGGTCATCTTGTAGCCTCCTGCTATCATCCACTGTTTCAATCCTCCTCATAATTTTTGCATTGTCGGCAAACATTGAGAAGGAACGAATCTATACCCTCTGGGAGATCATTTACATATACCAGAAACAGTATAGGTCGAAGGACTGACCCCTGCGGGACTCCACTTGTAACGTCTCGCCAATCTGAGACTTCACCCCTCACACAGACTCGTTGTCTCCTGTTGCTTAGGTACTCCTCTATCCACCGGAGTACCTTCCCTTTCACTCCAGCCTGCATCTCCAACTTTTGCACTAGCCTCTTGTGTGGCACTGTATCAAAGGCTTTCTGACAATCCAAAAATATGCAGTCTGCCCACCCTTCTCTTTCTTGCCTTATTTTTGTTGCTTGGTCGTATAATTCAAGTAACCCTGTGAGGCAGGACCTGCCATCCCTGAACCCATGTTGATGCTGTGTTACAAAGTTCCTTCGCTCCAGATGCTCCACTAGATTTCTTCGCACAATCTTCTCCATCAGCTTGCATGGTATGCAGGTTAGGGACACTGGCCTGTAGTTCAGTGCCTCCTGTCTATCACCTTTCTTGTATATCGGGACTACGTTAGCTGCTTTCCAAATATCTGGCAGTTCCCTTGTTGCCAGTGATTTGTTTTACACTATGGAGAGTGGTAGGCACAGTTCTCTTGCTCCTTCCTTTAGAACCCATGGGGAGATTCCATCTGGGCCTATAGCATTTGTCACATCCAACTCTAGTAAACACTTCCTTACTTCCTCGCTGGTAATCTCAAAGTCTTCCAGTGGTTCCTGGTTAGCTATTCCCTCTCTTACCTCTGGAATGTCTCCTTGCTCGAAGGTGAAGACCTCCTGGAATTTCTTATTCAACTCCTCACACACTTCCTTGTCATTTGTAGTGAATCCTTCCGCCCCTATCCTCAGTTTCATAACCTGTTCCTGGGTTATGTGTGTGTTCCTGCATGTGTGTGTGTGTGTGTGTGTGTGTGTGTGTGTGTGTGTGTGTGTGTGTGTGTGTGTGTGTGTGTGTGTGTGTGTGTGTGTGTATTCACCTAGTTGTGTTTGTGGGGGTTGAGCTTTGCTCTTTCGGCCCTCCTCTCAACTGTCAATCAACTGTTTTTACTAACTACTATTTTTTCCCCACACCACACACACACACACACACACACACACACACACACACACACACACACACACACACACACACACACACACACACACACACACCAGGAAGCCGCCCGTGACAGCTGACTAACTCCAAGGTACCTATTTACTGCTAGGTAACAGGGGCATTCAGGGTGAAGGAAACTTTGCCCATTTGTTTCTACCTGGTGCGGGAATCGAATCTGCGCCACACATCTGTGGCGCAAACACACACACACACACACACAAATATATGTATGTGTGTGTGTGTGTGTGTGTGTGTGTGTGTGTGTGTGTGTGTGTGTGTGTGTGTGTGTGTGTGTGTACTCACCTAGTTATGTTTGCAGGGGTTGAGCTCTGGCTCTTTGGTCCCGCCTCTCAACTGTCAATCAATTGGTGTACTGATTCCTGAGCCTACTGGGCTCTGTCATATCTACATTTAAAACTGTGTATGGAGTCAGCCTCCACCACATCTCTGCCTAATGCATTCCATCTGTTAACTACTCTGACACTGAAAAAGTTCTTTCTAACGTCCCTGTACAAATAGAGTATAAATAGAATGTAAGAGTGCGAGTGTGTGTGTGTGTGTGTGTGTGTGTGTGTGTGTGTGTGTGTGTGTGTGTGTGTGTGTGTGTGTGTGTGTGTGTGTGTGTGTGTGTGTGTGTTTATGTGTGTGTGTGTGCGTGGTGTGGGTATTCACCTAGTTGAGCTTTCAGTGGTTGAGCTTTGGCACTTTGGCATCGCCTCTCAACTGTCACTCAACTGTGTACAGATTCTTGAACCTATTGGGCTCTAACAAATCTTAATTTGAAGCTGTGTATGGAGTCTGTGTCCATAACATCACTGCCTAATGCATTCCATCTGTTAACAAATCTAAAACTGAAAACATTCTTTTCTCTGTGGCTCATTTGGGTACTAAGTTTTCACCTGTGTCCCCTTGTTCGTGTTCCTCCCATGGTAAAGAGTTTGTCGTTGTCCACCCTGTAAATTCCTCTGAGAATTTTGTAGGTGGTGATCGTTTCTTCCCATACTCTTCTGTCTTCAAGGGACGTGAGATTGAACTCCCTAAGCCTCTCCTCTTAGCTCATACCTCTCAGTTCTGGGACTAGTCTGGTAACATACACCTGAATCTTCTCTAACTTTGTTTTGTGTTTAACTAGGTATTGACTACAGGCTGGAGCTGTATACTCCAGAATTGATCTGACAAAGATGGTATACAAGGTTCTGAACGATTCCTTACACAAGTTTCTAAGTTGGTATGTTGGCCAATCTAGCATATGCCGCTGGCGATATCCTTTTGATATGGGCTTCTGGGTACAGATTTGGTTGGATATCTACCCACAGATCTGTCTCTCTATTTGACTCTCGCAGTATTTCACCTCTCAGATGGTGCCTTGAGTTCAACCTTCTGCTACCTTCACTTAATTTCATTACTTTACACTTTCATGAGTTATTATTATTTTAATATACTGGGAACATAAATTATTGACTTAATTATATTAGTTTAGGTTAGGTTAAGATAGGTTTGGTTAGGTTAGGTAGGGTAGGTTAGGTTAGGTCATATATCTACGTTAGTTTTAACTCAAATTAAATAAAATGAACTCATACATAATGAAATTGATTGGTCTATCATTTCATAATAAAAAAATGGAAAAATACATAAATTCAGGAAAACTTGGCTTATTAGGCAAATTGGGCCTTGCATAGTAGACCGAGTACGACGTTCTGGCTACTAGGTACAACATATATATATATATATATATATATATATATATATATATATATATATATATATATATATATATATATATATATATATATATATATATATATATATATATATATATATATATATATATATATATATATATATATATATATATATTGGTGTATACTGGTAGCAGGTTTTCTTTTAAACATGTCTCATTAAATATGACCGCATATTCTGTATTTATTATCTTCTGATTTAGGGCTTCTATCCCTCTAACTATTTTCTTAGCATCAGGGCTTAGCTGAAATAGGAGTTCTCCAAAACTCATTTTCGTAATTTCCGGGTGAAGAAAAGAGGTAAATTACTATAGAATGTATTACACTTATTTATACAATATGCACACCGTTTCGAACCTCCATGGTTCATTCTCAAGTGAAGGAATTTTACAATGTGATTGATTTTATACCCGCACTGGGTCAGGTGATAAGACAATAAATATGAAAACAAAGGGGGATACAAAGGGGATATAAGTGGGGTCACACATATGAACATAAGAATATAGGTAACCGCAGAAGGCCTATTGGCCCATACTAGGCAGCTGGTATCTACATACAAAGATTAATCCAGTGTAATTGGCCTGTTATGTTGAACATTGTCTTCTGTGTTGGCATCGTTATGTTCTGGTCTTGTCCTTACTCTCATTGTGGGTAGGGTAAATAGTTCCATTATTTGGGTGTTCATGGTAGGTTGTTCATGGTACCCTACCCACAATGAGAGTAAGGACAAGACCAGAACATAACGATGCCAACGAAACGAACATAGAAATGTGCCTAAATGCCAACAGTGACTGCCCAGACAGGTACAAAAGGAGTGTTGTTAACGCTTATGTCGACCGTGCTCTCAGCCACAGCTCAGAATGGAAGCAAGTCGACGAAGAACTCTGTAGGGTAAGGCAGGTCCTAGTCAACAACGGCTTCTCCAATGGTTTCATTGAAGACATCATAAGAAGGAAAGTGAAACGCCATGCAACCTCTGAAGAGACAACTAATACAACACCTATACCTCCTATTAGACTATTTTACAGGAACTTCTTCTCCACAGCTCATAAAACGGAGGAAAGGGTCCTGAAAGATATTGTTAATAGAAATGTTATCCTTACAGACAAAATCAGAAGATACAACTAACGATTTACTATAAAACCAAAAAAAAACGGCCAGTCTACTCATGAGAACTCTCCAGACACGGAGCAGAACGCTCTAAAAGAGACAAACGTCGTCTATGCCTTCAAATGCCCTCTTGGGGACTGTAAGCCTCAAAAAACCCAGTATATAGCAAGACAACAACATCTCTTTCCAGGCGTTTGACGATGCATAAGCAACAGGGCTCCATTAAGGAACATATACTCTCTCCTTCCCATAACCAACATCCCAGAGAAATCTTAACAAACACACAGAAATCATTGATAGATACAGTGACAGCAGCGGCTTGACATCGCGAGGCACTACACATCAAGAAGTCAAACCAGCAATCAACAGCCAATTAACGCACAACTTATTCTACCCACTTCAAGACTCCGCTCCAAGACCCCATAAGTTAAATATTCACCTCAAAATTGAGTAATTATAACTCAGTAGTGTCAGTTAAAAATAATCATAATTAGTCAAATATACTGAGCAAAACAGGTGTGTATACACCAAGAGTACCTATTGTGGCTGCTCTAGCGACCCTCCAGAGGATGATAGCCCTTAAGACAAACACGAACCAAATTAAATTTAATGTTTCTAATTAAAAGACAGCTTCTATGATTCTTATTACAGAAAGATTTCATAACGTACAAAAACTAAATTGTTTGCAATAATTTATTCTCAGTCTTCATCAAAGATTAATTTATTAGTTCTTCCTTAATCATTTTCAGTTTTAAATATGTTCCAGATTTTTTGGATGATTCGTTCACACACACACACACACACACACACACACACATATATATATATATATATATATATATATATATATATATATATAGATATATATATATATATATATATATATATATATGAATGAAACTCCACACCCCAGAAGTGACTCGAACCCATACTCCCAGGAGCAACGCAACTGGTATGTACAAGGACGCCTTAAACCACTTGACCATCACGACCAGGACATAATGAGGTGATAGCCGAAGCTATTGAACCACCCCACCGCCGGCAACCCGGATGGTATCTTGGGCATAGCATTTAACCAAATCACCTCATTCTTTGGTGATTTGGTAAAATGCTATACCCAAGATAACCATCCGGGTGCCAGCGGTGGGGTGGTTCAAATAGCTTCGGCTATCACCTCATTATGTCCGGTCGTGATGGTCAAGTGGTTTAAGGCGTCTGTACATACCAGTTGCGTTGCTCCTGGGAGTATGGGTTCGAGTCACTTCTGGGTGTGAGTTATCATTCGCATATAGTCCCTGGGACCATTCAGGCTTGTTCGCATATATATATATATATATATATATATATGATTATATATATATATATATATATATATATATATATATATATGCATATACATATGGTATATTTTGGTAGCAGTCTTTCCTGTAGACATAATATTATTAAATATGACCGAAAAGGTAAAATTAATAATTCTAACACGAATTTTCTCGATTTTCCTTATGTTTCTTTTACTGGTGACGGTAAATGAAAAATCAATTCTCCAAAATTCATTTTTATTTCTAGTCTGACGCGACACTTGAGCGCGTTTCGTAAACTTATTACATTTTCAAAGACTTTAGTTTATCAACACACAACTTATGCCTAAAACAACATTGGCTCTTATACCTGCATTTGGGTGAGGTGATGTAATACAATAGTGGGGTGAAAAACAAACTTTCAACAAAACACAGAATAATGGGTATAGAAGTTGGGTACAAATAGAGGGTATAGAAGTTGGGTACAAATTAGAACTGCAGAAGCCTATTGGCACCATATTCTTGATGTTCTATATT
>WNGS01128105.1:0-14050 GCA_020271785.1 Procambarus virginalis
TGTACATTATATATACGTTACACATATACATACACATACATATCTAATCACCCACACAAATACACACATCAAGAATCTTTGTGTCACAAGTGACACAAAGAGGTGTCACAAGTGACATTACAAGAGGCTCACAACAGTCACTATACAAGGCACTTTACATCTATAGTGAGTCACACAGTTACTAGTTGCTGCACACCCACCCAACTGGGCGGCAGCTTTACAGTCATGGCATGCATTACCGACAGTAAGCAAATTTTGGATACTTCGCTAAATTTCGGGCAGCACATCATTGTGAATGAAGTACTTACACATTTCTTGGACACTATTGATGGTGTTATCTCTAAATTCCGCAATTTTTTCACATTCCATTATATAATGACGCAAAGTATGCGAATAGTTCTGCTGACAGAGTTTACATTTAGTCAAATCTACATCAGCAGATGTTACAAACTCCCAGAGGTACTTGTAGCCGAGCCTAAGCCTAGCAGTGGTAACATCTAGAAGTCTGCTAACATTATTGGATGACCCATAGACGTGCGGTTCTTCATGCATAATAGAATGATGATAGATGGAGTAACTGGTGTGAATTTCACTTTGCCTCAAGCCTCCGAAATTTAGTTGATGTTCTGGGATATTACTGCCCTCAGGCTGCTGAAAGGCAGTCCAAGTTGGTAATCAATTCCCTCTTTACGAGCAAAAGTCTTGGCTAGCTCATCAGTTCTATCATGCATTCGGAGACCAAATGGGAAGGAATCCACAGGAGACAAACTCTGACTCCATCATTGATTATTTCACTATATCTGTGTCTAGCTTCAGAGATAAGCACGTCACAGTTATGCCTTGGGGAGCTGAGGGCAGTCAAGGATGACAAGGAGTCACTTACAATTAGCGTGTCAACTTTGGATTCATATACGCGCTCTAGTGCAAGGATTATGGCAACCAATTCTGTTTGAAGAGTGGAGGCCCAGTTACTTAGTCTCGCTCCACACTCATGGGAGATGGAACCATCTCTCCCTGTCAACAACTGCACTTCCAGCTGCACCATAGGACTGATGCAAGGATCCATCAGTGTAAATAATCGGGAAAGGGAGCGCTCTCTGACTAAAGCATCAATTTGGCTTAAGGCATTGTACTTTGCTTCTTGTCGAAGCAAGGCCTGTTCTTTAATCAGCTTCTTGGGTGGGAAAGGGGGAACAGTAATTTGGAAAGGAGTGATCTCCCATGGGGCAGGAAAGTGTTGTTGTGTTGCTCTTGGTGGGGGTGATGAAAGTTATACATTCTGAGCACATTGGCAGTTACAGTAATCCATTTGGAGGGATGCTGACCTTCAAGGAAGAAGGCTTGGAGGGCTTCAGTGCAGGGGTTAGGGTGGGTTAGCCTAAGCATCTTCATACCAATAAAGCATTAATTTCAGTGATACGATCACTTACACATGAAATATTCAGTTCCTTCATCATGTTTAGTAATTTTTTTTTTTTTTTTTTTTTTTTTTTTTTTTTTTTTTTTTTTTTTTTTTTTTTGAGATATATACAAGAGTTGTTACATTCTTGTACAGCCACTAGTACGCGTAGCGTTTCGGGCAGGTCCCTGGAATACGATCCCCGCCGCGAAGAATCGTTTTTTCATCCAAGTACACATTTTACTGTTGCGTTAAACAGAGGCTACAGTTAAGGAATTGCGCCCAGTAAATCCTCCCCGGCCAGGATACGAACCCATGACATAGCGCTCGCGGAACGCCAGGCGAGTGTCTTACCACTACACCACGGAGACTCAAGTTGTACGGGGGCATCCGAGGATAATCCTCATGGTTTCGTTTTGCATCTTTTCCAGCCCTCCAAGCATTCTCTCAGGCACTAGAGCAAGCATGGGTGCAGCATAATCAATCAGAGACCTAATATATGAGAGATACATCATTTTGACAATTCTCACATTTGCACCATAGCTTGGATGGTAGCCTGCCACAGCCTTGAGAGCACGGAGCATCTCTCTACATTGGCGACCCAGTCTGGCTACAACATTGCGGTACAGTGGAACTTCTAGACCAAGGTATTTGTATCTGGTTACATAGTCGAGCAGAGAGCCATCATGCAACTGCATTTTGCGAACGGCCCCACCCCGCCTGGGTGGGCGTCGGTTCAGGATCTTTGTTTTCTCTACTGAGATGACCAAGCCTAGTTCCTGACATGTGTGCAATACAGAGTTCAGAACATTTTGGGTGTTGGTATACCCTTTGGTGTGGATCAGTATATCATCCGCATAGCTAATGATGTGTTCGCTTGGGCTCCTAGTTACTGAGTTTAGAAGTGCATTGATTAACACATTGAACAGAGTAGGACTGAGGACACCTCCCTGTGGAGTGCCAAGTTCAAAATCTCTCGTTACACTCCTATGCCCTTGGAATAGTACAGATAACTTCCTGTTGGATAGATAGCCTCTTATCCACCGTAAAAGCCATCCTCCAACATTCATTTTAACAAGTTCGCTCAGAATGACGAGTGGGTTAGTAATGTCAAAGGCTGACTTAAGATCTAGGAAAGTGGTGTATGACCTATCAGTATGCAGGGTGAGGAATGTGGTAATACAGTGATGTACACTCTTTCCATGCGTAAAGCCATATATCTGGGGAGACAACATGTTACTAATTCTGTAAAGGAGACGGTTGAGAACCTTCCTCTCAAGACACTTACAGAGACAACTAGTGAGGGAGATTGGGCGAAAAGCACACTGCTGGTTTGGTTTAGGAATGGGAATAATAAGACTATTGGTCCATGACTTTGGAAGCTCCCCAGTTACATAGCTCATATTATACAATTCAAGCAAGGGATTCTCTGGAACTAGCAGAAGCATACGCAGTATGCCGTAAGTAACTCCATCCTCCCCGGGTGATGTAGCTTTGCCTTTATGTAGAGCAGAGTCTAGTTCGTATTCAGTAAAAAGCATGTCACAGTCATCCTCTTGATGAAGCATGAAGTCAAGGAGTCTTGCTCTATCAGCATATTTATTATTCAATTCGTTCTGTGTGAGTAGAGGAAGACTGTCAAAGCTGGAGGTGGTGGCCCAAGCATCAACAAGCACATTTGCTCTGTGCAGAGGATTAGGGTGCGCAATCTCTGCAGCATTTTTCCCTTTGATCTTATTGATATCCTTCCATGCTCGACTTAGTGGCGTGTGAAAATTGAGACCACTGACAAAAGTTTCCCAGTCTGTCTGCCTCAGCTCTACCATACGTTCCCTGGCCTCAGCCAGAGCCGTTTGAAAGAGCTTAAGCATTTCAGCAGTGCGGGTCCTTCTATAAGCTAGTCCAATTCTTCTGGCAGTGCGTTTTAGTGCATGCAATTTAGAATCATTATAATAAGCATAAGTGCTATGACCAGTGTAATTTGGGTTACGTGGCCTAGACGATGGATCAAGTGATTCTATAAACTGCTCGATAGTACCTGTGAGCTCATTGTTAAAATCTTCAACTGCATGATGAAGGCTCAGATGAACTGTACCATTCTGACACATGAGCAATGTTACGACTCTGGGTTCTTTAGAGGGAAACCAGAGGTCAAAATGTGAGCTTATTGAGCTACCATAGAGTAAAAACGCATTGCGAGTGGCATTTGTCGTATCTTCCCTGCCAGTCGTAAGATTAGTCTTGTCTCTCGAAGAGTATTTAAAGATTGAGCTTGGGGTTGATTATTAAATAATAAAAGAGGCACCAACTATGTTTACTAATACTGTCTAATCATTTGTAAAGTAAACCTGAGTAAATTTAGTATCGGGCACCGGTATGATTAGTTGAACAGTCTGCCGGCAGCATAGCTTTCGGAGAGGGAGACGAGAGACTCGCGGGCCTTCTCGGCTGACTGATTGTGGTGGAAGGAAGTGCCTCTCCCTCCTCTTATTTATTTATTTCTGTATCTTCGTCTGGTTAAGTTTTCTTTGCTATTTTTATGGTTATATTGTGGCATATCTATCGTTCTATGTGTAGAGTAGTATACCTGGGGTGTAGTAAGTGTATTTACAAGTTTTTATCTTACCTGCTAGGCTAACTGGGGTCCCAGTGTAACCACGTGGTCCCCTACCCTAAGCTGACTCCAGTGTGTTATAGTAGAGCTTTACCCTAGCTTGTTTCCAGTGTAAACCTTGTATCCTGCTTATGTGGACCAAGGCTTTTAACGTAAGATTGTGTGGTAAAGTTAGTATTAAATTGTTATTGGTGTGATTGTGTATGGGGGGTGTTAAGGGGTTAATAAATAAGTAAGTTTGAACAGAGTATCCCTTGTTCCTGTGTGGGAGTACAATAATCTATTCCTAGACTAACCGGGTTTAGTAGCAAGCATTTATTATTGTGGATATTTTACTTTGGGGGCCGGGCCTTTTGTTTCTCCCATATCTTGATACCTCTAGTCTACTTACCCTTACCCCTTAATAGTACCAGTTCCCCATAGCAAGCCCACTATTGTCCGTAACAAGCAACAAAATTGTCTCGTTGATCGATGGGCACAGCCAGCCTCTTCCGCTTGAACACTCCGCCGGGGAGGATAGCGCTGCCAATGCTTACAGTGGCTAATATGGCCAGATGATCAGACGCCATATCTGGCACTATTGACGAGGCACAGACGGTGTGGGAGACGTTGAAACCGAGACATAGATCAAGAATACCTCCGTAGATATGCGTCGGTTCAAGGTCACCCACAATCTGTGCATCATCGTGACTACCTAATAGCGACAACAGTTGGTTGCCGTTACGATTGCTGAACTGCGAATTACCAATATTTCTATGCCTAGCGTTATAATCACCTATAATGATGGTAGGCTCAGTCTGAATACAGATAGGAAGGTCAGTATAATTAAACTTATCACTAGGAGCATACAGGTTAAAGATATTGAGGGCAGAGTTCCCCACGTAGATCCTCACACCATGATACTGAAGCCCTTCAGTTGACTTGGCTGGGAGTAGCTGGTAAGGAAGGGACTTCTTAACATACAAAATACAAGAGTGACTGGATTTAAGGTTATAGACAACAAAGGAGGGTAATTTAGGGGGTGGAGACCTGGTGGGAACTCTGCACTCCTGAAGGCAGACGACATCAATGGACTCGGTCGTCACTTTGTGGTGGAGATCAGGAAGTCTTTTCCTGAGTGATGCTATGTTCCAACTGAGGATACGAAGCACCGTTGTATTGGGGGAGTTTGTGGAGGGATCCATAGTTTATATTTAATTATTAGTCCCCAAAAGCTTTTATGTGTGTTTGTATAATTTACTGTCCCCTTGCTTTGCTTTGTATCACTCCTGGTATCCCTCTAAGTTCTGTGATGCAGCTGGCTGCAAGACAATACAGCTGCAATACACTGTCTCTCGTTTCTTTTTCAATGGCACTGTTATTTATGAACTCACTGACATTTGTTTTTAAGGATTTGGGGAACACTGTTTTTAATAGGTCGTCAATTTCCGCAGGTTCTAGCCGCGATATATCAAGCACACTAGCTAGACGATTGGTGGTATTTATGTCACCAGGTGTGTGAGCCTCGCTCACTACACTGCTCTCAGTCCTGGCTGGTGACTGTGGGTTACTGTCCAGGTCACTATACTCGCCATGTTCTTCACGGTGACAGCGACAGCGCTGCTCTATTTCTTTCAGCTTCTGCTCATACGTCTGTTTAACTGCTAACATATCTGCTTCGTGCTGACGGCGAATCTCGTCTAACTCAAGTTCCCGAGCGTGCTGTAACTCCGAATCTATATGTTGTAGCGCAGGCTGCCGCTCCACAGAGCATTTAAATGTCCGCACCTTCACAGACACCTTCCCACCCTGGGAGGTTGCCTGTGGGTGGGGAGGGGAGGCCAAGCTGGTGGCGGCCCCAACCTCGAGAGGCGGGGGTGGAGACCTACCACCCCGCTGGCCGGGGCGAGCCACACCTGTCCCTGAGCCCATTATGTGCCTCTGTAACCCTTTCCACTACCGCCCACAAGATGGGTATGGGGTGCATAATAAATGAACTAAACTAAACTAAAACTGGCAACTGTGTACTGTGGCACCCGGTGCTCAAATGAGTGGGCAGAGACGCTCGCCGCTGCTTCGTTGTCCAGAGTGAGTCAAGGGTGAGCGGGGAGTCAGAGTGCCAGCTGTGGCCCACCGTAGTTGATGGCATAGGACAACTTTCCACTGATGGTGACACTCTATCATCATGACGTGGCGCCTTGTAGAGCGGGACACTGCTAGGAGGGGGCGGCCTAGCAGCAGCTGGGCAGCTCTGGTGAGTTGCCATCACGCCAGGAGCACGACAATTAACGCATCTTGTTTCCACCAATAATAGCAATAATTTCCACCAATTCCAATAATGTTAGCAGACTTCTAGATGTTACCACTGCTAGGCTTAGGCTCGGCTACAAGTACCTCTGGGAGTTTGTAACATCTGCTGATGTAGATTTGACTAAATGTAAACTCTGTCAGCAGAACTATTCGCATACTTTGCGTCATTATATAATGGAATGTGAAAAAATTGCGGAATTTAGAGATAACACCATCAATAGTGTCCAAGAAATGTGTAAGTACTTCATTCACAATGATGTGCTGCCCGAAATTTTAGCGAAGTATCCAAAATACTTCTAGTATCCAAAGTATCTTCTATTTCTTATATATATAAACGATCTGCCTAATGTCTCTAATATTCTCAAACCTATATTGTTTGCTGACGATACTACTCTTATCTATTCAGACCTCAACCCACATACACTAAATAATGTTGTGAATAATGAATTAAAAAAGTCCACTTATGGATGTCAACTAACAAACTAACATTAAACATCGAAAAGACTTACTACATCTTATTTGGAAGCAAATCATCAAATGCAATTCAGCTACAGATAGACAACATTAACATCAGTAATAAAAATGATGGCAAGTTTCTTGGCCTATTCCTAGACAAGAGACTCAACTTCAGCACCCACATTCAACACATAACTAAGAAAGTCTCTAAGACAGTTGGTATACTCTCCAAAATCAGATATTATGTTCCTAACTCTGCTCTCCTCTCTCTCTATTATGCTCTAATCTACCCCTATCTTAATTATGGTATCTGTGCATGGGGGTCTACCACTGCAAACCACCTTAAGCCCATCATCACCCAGCAAAAATCTGCTATCAGAATAATAACTAACTCTGCTTTCAGACAACACTCAGCTCCCTTGTTTAAATCCCTAAACTTGCTAAATATTAACTCCCTCCACTCATTCTCTTGTGTCAACTACATCTACAAAACCCTGTTCTTAAATGCAAACCATGCTCTGAAACTCTCTCTGGACAGATGTAATAGGACCCATTATCACCACACCAGAAATAAATATCTCTTTGATATCCCCAGGGTCAAACTTAATCTGTGTAAACACTCTATGCAAATTAAGGGACCTAGTCTATGGAACTCACTCCCTAGTGAATTGAAAAACTGTAAAACTTTTGCCTTATTTAAAAACAAAACCAAAAAGTACTTAATTTCATCTTCTTAGTTTCCTACACTGAGCTTTATTTTTTGCTCTGTATCTAGTGTTACCCAATCTCCTAATTCTTATGTATTTAACCCAAACAACCTTATCATTGTGTTCATTGCTGTCTTCCTTTATGTGCTAGCCATTTGCTGTATTGTGCCTACCAAATTTTGTCAACTACCATTCAAGCTTTCATTGCAATTAATCTTAGCTACCTAAGTGCTTTATTATACTGTACCTACAATTTTCTCTCATCTTTTTTTTTTTTTCTTTTCTTGCCATGTAACTGTTATCATTTCTTTTTATAATTTTTGCTAGTATTTACCTACTAAAAATTTTCTTAGATTAAGGACCTGCCCGAAACGCTGCGCGTACTAGTGGCTTTACAAGATTGTAATTACCATATTATATATTCTCACATTCCCAATGTACCTTCTTGTATATGAATAAATAAATAAATAAATAAAAATTTGCTTACTGTCGGTAATGCATGCACATGACTGTAAAGCTGCCGCCCAGTTGGGTGGGTGTGCAGCAAGACTAGTAACTGTGTGACTCACTATAGATGTAAAGTGCCTTGTATAGTGACTGTTGTGAGCCTCTTGTAGTGTCACTTGTGACACCTCTTTGTGTCACTTGTGACACAAAGATTCTTGATGTGTGTATTTGTGTGAGTGATTAGATATGTATGTGTATGTATATGTGTATACGTATATATATATGTACATGTATGTATGAGGGTGTGTACATGTGTATACAACATTGATAATTTTGTAACTAGCGTCAAACATTGTTATTTGCTTAGCTAAACGAACTAGAGGGTTCAGTTCCTGAACCGATTATGTGCCTCTGTAATCCTTTACACCACCGCCCACGGGATGGGTATGGGGTGCATAATAAAGAAAGAAATTGAAATTGTTTCCACCGTCTGCCCAGCTTTGTAGAGGTCAAAGCACCTCTTAGAATCATGATCACCAGCACACACTGCACATCGGTGGGTTCTGGAGGTGCAGCGCGCTGCAGTGTGTCCCCAACGCTGACATTTGTAGCACCTCCGGCGTGGAGGTATATAGCGAGCCACTCTGTAAGTTCTACCCAGCGCTAGGGGCACTGAGAGTCGCTTGGGGATCTCCGTTGTTGCTGTCCAGCTTGCAACGATGAGGTCGTTCTTAGTACGGTGTGGGTTTTGCACATTTTCGGACCGGAAACACTCTGGGTCAATGCACTTGTTAACACAAAAAAAAAAACGAGTTTCACCTTCACTGAGTCATCACACGGTGCTCGCAACATTTTTATCCCAGCATATTCCTGTGTTAACAAGTCGTTAATCAATGCGTCATCATCCGTGACAAAGACATGATTGTCTTCATCTCTGTTTATCTTCTTTCGTTTAGTGTGATGGGCTTTGGAGGCTGCAGAAAACCACCGAAATCTGTCAGCAAGACCAGTGCCAGGAGGGAAGATCACGCGGTGTACCAGCAGCAGGTGAATCAGATTGTTCCTGATTCACCTGCTGCTGGTACACCAGTCTCTCTCCAGGTAGGAGAGAGCCAAGAAGAAAATGGGGCTTTATTCCATGATGTGGTGAACAAGAGGAAAAAAATGCGACTACAGCGGGAAAGAACTCCATTAAAGAATAATTATAATGAATAATCATTATAATGATAAAGTATTAAATCAATTACAATTAATAGTTACATCTAAAGTTAGTAATTGAAAGTTGCATTATTTGAATTTACACTAATTACAATTCATGGTAATATTTCTTAGCTATCTGCAGGCTTAGCACTTTGGGGGTTCCGGCGGAGCACCCCCTATCCCGTGAGGGCCAGCGGCGCGGAACCCCCAACCCCGAAGGGCGAGCGGCGGCTGGCCGTGTGCAACTAGGAATGTGACTACTCGCACTGTGGCTGTAACCGTGCCAGTGACAGGTTTCCCTGACTGAAAAAGTTACCAAACCGGGTCTACTAGACAGATGCTACAAGTGAAACAGCTTCTTTGCCGAGGCCAATGGAGCGCCATCGCGACATGCCATGAGCACAGAGAGGCATGTAGCGAGTAATCCTTATACTCGCTCCATTATCTCATTATCTTAATGCATTACTAATCACACAAGCTACAATCATTTCCCCACTTATAGGTAATACTCTTCTCACCTTGTTGGAGGGAGCTGAGGTGTAATCACCATATAACCCAGCGATGTGAGAACAGCAAACCAGTACAATCTCCAGTCAAGAATGTAGTTCTCGGCTTGGGCAGTTCTAGTCGACCCAAGACGCTACAGTTTCGACACAGAGCAGACAGCAGACTACGACCGCATCCAGCTACAACGCTATCGCTCCCCGAGTTCAGACACTCGCAATTCCCAATCGAGCCGCCACGCTCTCCCGCATAGAGCTCCACGACTCCGACTCCACGACAAAACTTAGTTTTGTTTTCATTAACCACCAGTCCCATATGGTGACACAGGTTTCCGAAATTGTTCAACACTGTTTGAACTTTTGAAATATCTTTGCCCTGAAACAAAATATCATCGGCATATATGATCGGAGTTACCCATTTGAGTATCTCTCAGATGCTATCTTATTCATTAGTACATTAAACAGGGTGGGACTCAACACGCCTCCCTGAGGTGTGCCGAGTTCAAAAGACCTCACACCTGACATACAACCTTGATACCACACCTGAGCCTTCCTTTCATAAAGATAATCCCCTATCCAGCGCAATAATCTCCCTTTAACACCAAGACCAGCTAATTCATATAAAATAACCTCTTTGTTGGCTTTATCAAAAGCTCCTTGTAAATCAATAAAAATTCTATAATAATCATTTTCATTAGCTAGACATTTAATAATACAATCAGAGGTACTTTTCCCTTTGAGGAACCCGAACAAATTACTAGACAGCTGATCACCTATTATATATAAAAGTCTATTTAAAATGATCCTCTCCATCATTTTACAAAAACACGAGGTTAAAGACACAGGTCTGTACTCTCCATTGGCTTTAGGGATAGGGATGATCATAGCTTTTTTCCATTTACTGGGAATACTGCCCTCTTTATAACTAATATTAAAGAGGTGTAAAAGTGGGCTTTTCGTCATAATGGCAAGTTCATTAAGTATTTCATAAGTTACTCCATCCTCCCCAGGGGCGGTAGATTTCCCAACTTTAATCGCCGTTATTAGTTCTTCTCTGGTAATACCTGTGCAAGTGACATCACCACTGTTACCTGCTGTAAGTATAAAATCCTTTCTTAGATCTTTCCAAGAATCTAATGACTCTCTCGTTACAGCGGGTAATGAACTAAGTTTGGCAGCTTCCGCCCATTTATTTACGAGACCATTTGCAATTCCTTGCGGGTCAGGATGTGCAACAAAATTATGCTTTTTACCCCTTATTTTATTTACGTCTTGCCAGATTTCTTTCAAGTTTCTGTTACTTCCAACTTTCTCTGCAAACTCCTGCCAATACTTGCTCCTAATTTCCTTTCTCTTCACCCCACACAGCCTAGCAACTGCCAGTAAAGCATTCTTCCCTTCCTCAGTCCTACCATTCCTATTCCAATTCCTGTGAGCTCTCCTCATTGTTAATGTCCACCCCTTAAGCATCTCGTCATGTTTTCTGGGGGGATGCTTTTTTATACTAGATGTTTTCCGGTTCAATGTTGCATTAAATACATCTACCTCCTTAATTAAATCTTCATAAAATGCTTCTGCCGAAACTGGCTTATAAGTATCATACCAAGACTTAATATGGCCAACAAGACCCCTTAATTCTCCCTCATTAAACTTTAACCTTTTCCTCTGAAGGCAGGCATGCTTTTTATCTAGTTAAAGCTGAATTTGTAATGCAAAATGATCACTTAGAATCTCATCCACAGTAAAACAATTCCCCTCTATGCCCTCAGCATTTATCAAACAAGCATAATCTAATCTCCCTCCCCTCAAATGAGTAGGATAGGGCTCGCCCAGCAGCTGAACATCTTCATGTTCCTGCAAAAACTGGTACCATCTGCAACCATTCCTATTTGCTTTACCCCTTGATCCTAAAGCTGGATGTCTGGCATTAAAATCCCCTACCACAAGTGTATCTTCAGAAAAGAAGGAATCTGGCAAGTATGGTAAATCAAGGGAGCTATCAGAGATGTATAGATTAATGAAATTTAACTCTCGGTCCTTTAATTGTATCCGCAAGCTAATACTTTCAATACCTCTATATCTCTGAGGGATTCCAGTTATCTCGGCAAGTATGGTACTTTTGACATAACATGAGATCCCCCTAGTTCCTCCATCAGCATGTAAGTGAAAACCTGTATAGCCATTTAGCGACACTCGACGGGGGGAGACATCTCCCGCCAACTCATCACAAGAATCAGTGTGGTCACAATGCGACCCAAACGTCTTAAGGTCAGAGCGACTCCACTTGACGGTCATGCTATCGGGAGAAGCAATACTTTAAAGGTCCTGAAGGACGTTACTGGCCTCGAACCCGCTGACATTAGTCAGAAAGGTGAAGATATCGTGCTCTTCTTTTCATGTGAAGAGGAGCTAGAAAAACTCCTCACTAACGATGCCATTCTTCGCAAAGAGCACCACCTACATCCTCACTTCCCACGTCAGTTCCTGGCCGGAAGAACTGTTTATACCAGCAGGACCAGCCAGTGGATTGCTGAGCGACCTCAACATCATATCATGGACAATATCGAGGACGAAAATCCAAACCTGTCGGTATTCAACCTAGAGTTCTGCAACACCGACAAAACATCAATGAAGATTACGTTCACCACCATAGCTGCGGCCACCCAGGCTGCCACACAAGGATTCTACTGCTTCGGCCTAAAAATACCACCCCACCAAATAAAAAAGGAACGATACCATGAGATCCAGCAGTGCTTTAAGTGCTACGAGCTCTCCCACCCGACCAACAAATGTCAGCACCCTGTCCAGAGGTGCAGCCTGTGCGCATTGGACCATCACTACTCCATATGCAAGGCAACAGTCCATCGCTGCTTGCTCTGTGATGGCAATCACCCCGCAATTTCCTACCGCTGCCCCCGCAGACAGAAAAGCATCAAGGCCCAGGTTGAAGCCAAGAGAAACAACCTTTCTACCTCCTCGACCAGAGCCCCAAGCGTTCAACCCACCACCTTAGCTCTCACTAATCGACCAGAAGACTTTCCGGTCTTACCAACATGTGGCTCCTCCCAGCAGGCGACACAGCCTTCTCATTGGGGACCCAAGGTCCCACAGGCTCCTTCACAGCCCCCTGCATCACGTGCAGGCATTATCCCTGGTCTTCTTAAACTAGCGGAAAGGCTTGCAGGACCTGACAACCAGCGCTTTGTTAGTGAACTGAACGCATTATACATAGACAATGGCCTGGCCCCATCATAGCCACTAGCGTAAATCTCACTGCCTCCTCTACCACTCCGGAGACTACCACCAGGACGACCATGCGGTCAACTTCAACACCGACTCCAGAACCACCCATGACCAGGGCGACACAAACAGAGGTAATTCCTTCTCCAGCTCCCAACACTCCTACCATCACAGTCTCAGCAGCCGCGCTAGCAGACGTGCTGTCTACAAACGATAACAGCACCACCAGCGCTCCTGAAATAGCTACAACCACCAATCAACGACACCTAAGCCTACCTAAGGCTGCGAGGCGAAAGACAAAAACACCCCTACGGAGGTTACGGACTCCTCAGACGAGGAAATCATAGTAGGAGCTCCAGCGCCGCATCACAAATACGACACATACACGGTTCAAGACTTCCTCATGGAGGCCACGTCACCAAACTCCAACGACAGCACTACTCAGCCAAAGTCGCAGGCAAAGAAAAAACGGAAAACCTAGAGGTCTACACTAATCACACCAGCTCCATAACTGGTATAGCCAGCCCTCCAGGCTGAAAACCATCATGAAGACCATCATCCATCGCCAGATCTCTAGTATCAGCTACTGGTACAGATAATGGCTCCAAAGAGCCTCCACTTACGGGCTCACCATAGCCCGTGCTACTGGAACTTATTGTTCTGAGTAGCGAATCTTAAACAACAACAACAGCCATTTAGCCTCAGAATGCTACCATCCTTATCCCCAGTTTCCTGGAGGGCTACTATGTCAATATCCTCTCTAAGAGTATAATAGTGTACATCCACCGCTCTAGTTTTTAATCCATTAACGTTCCAAGATAATATTCTCAATCTACTTTCATCCATGAAAGGTATCCATGATTAATAATAAAACTATCTTTGCCCTGTCCGTCACATTCATGAGATACGAGAGTACCTTAGAAACTTCCTTCCAACACCGTAACATTTTTTCTTTCTCCTCACTTGTACAACTACTACTAACATCGAAGGTAATATTATTCATATCTATTTCTTTGTTATTTCTGTATACCGTTTTACTTTAACCTTTCTTTCAACATTTGTCACAACAGGAGGTTGAACACCGCTAACACTACAGAAAGTGTATTCTCCCGACTATCCTCTATCATCGTTACGTCATGCACATCATTACTTTCTTCTACGCACTTTTCACTTTCAATTACACGTCCTGTTTCAC
>WNGS01128113.1:0-11345 GCA_020271785.1 Procambarus virginalis
TCAGGGACGCCTTAACCCTTTAACTGCGTTGCCTCCAAATATGACACCCCCGTGGTGCGCAGGAAATAAATTCTCTGGAAAAAATTCTTTTTTCTTTTTAAAGTGTCAAAAACCCTTCCCTCAGTATGGGTATGTAAAAAAAAAGTCGTAATTGTACTTACTTTGGCTGCTATGGGGTCCGTAAGTTGGGGCGTGACGTCATGATTCCCCGTGCGCCCGTGCTGTAAGCTCCCGGGCGGGTGGGGCGGTCGGGGCGGGGCGCGCGAGTTGCCGCGAATATATTTTCGGTCATTTTTTGCGCACCTTTCTAAATACATTTTCATTGTTTTTACATGGCAATCCAATGTATAATGAACACGTACACTCTATTATCGCAGTACAACATCCGTACTGTCCGTAGACACTGTGTTACGTGCATCGCAAACAACGTCACTTATCCTGCACAATTTCCAATGTATCATGCCTAATATATTTATATTTACACTTTATATACACACTGTACAGTATCACACACTATATACACACATCATAAACACACTCAGTACTCCGCGAGTGTGTGATATGCTGCGAAACAGCCAACGGGGCAGAGTGGCACCTTGCACTCCACGCACCAGGTGCTGATGCATCTTCGTTTTTGTTCTCTGCGGGTAGTGTTCCTGCATACTATACAAGCACGTTTACCCTTCTCCCGTGATGCTGTGCCTGGCATATACTCGAGCATATGTACTCTGAAGTTTTCATTACCCGTCAATCTGTCTGGAGCTGCATGTGGCATTGTTGCTTGCACTCCGCGCGGTACAACAGAACCCTCCTTGCCATACTTTACTAGCAGCTGTGACACAACACCAGCACTGAATGTACGTATAGACGGTCTCCTGCCTGATTTTACTAGGTACATATTGTAGCAGTTGAGCACTACAACATCCATGAGGTGGAAGAAGAACTTTTTCGTCCACTTCACAGACTTGCGCACACACTCCACTCCACCAAGCATCATGTCACACTTATCGACGAGGCGCATGTTCACGTTATAGTCTATGACACAGTCTGGCTTATACACGGTGTTGCGTGTCTGAAAGTGGACTTTCCCACTGTCCAACATGGCACCGGTGTGAATCGTAGTCAGCATATTCACCTCGCGTCTGTCCTTCCACCGCACTGACAGCGTTTTGTCACACTTGCGCAGCTGGCACTCACCCACGGCTATAGCTATACCGAACACTGGCATTTCCTTCCTGTGGCCCTTCACAGTGCCACATACACCGGTGTTGTGGGCAAGGAGGTATCTGGTCAGCAAGGGGCTGGTGTAATAGTTGTCGGTGAACAGTACATGCCCCTTGTTCAGCAACGGTTCCATCAGGGTTTTCACGACACTGCCTGAGAACCCGTGTTCATCTTGAGCTGGTATGTCGACGTCTGTACCAGAATATAATATCATGTCCAAGACGATACCAGTCTCACAGTCGCACAGCACAAAAAACTTCAGTCCAAATCGGTGCCGCTTTGATGGGATGTACTGCTTGAATGCCAGTCGCCCCTTGAACAGTACAAGCGACTCGTCAATAACCACATTCTGTCCAGGTACAAAATAATCCCTGAACTTCCCTCTCATGTCACTGAACATCTTCCGTACTTTCCACAGTCTGTCTTGTCTGTCCTCATTTGCATTATTCTCGAAATGCAGGCACCTGAGAATCAAGAGATACCTATCACGCGACATGTACCGGTTGAACACGGGCGATGGAACAAGGCTGTCTTTGCTCCAATATTCCTGGATGACAGATTTCTCAGAGTGCTTCATCATCATGGTGAGTGCCAGAAACACGTACATTTCGTCGATTGTCGTGTCCTTCCATCGCGTGAGGCAGGTAAAATGCCGTCGTCTATGAGGCTGTGAGCGAACCTGTTTGTCTCAGTCACAAGATGCGTCATGAATACATTGTCAAAATATGCCTGAAAATATTCCATGTCTGCCATATCATCACCAGTATATGGGAATAATGGTGTAACACCAAAATCGCTATCATCAAATGTTGGTATTTGAGGGACAAATGTGGTGCAATCCTCCCACACAAGTACACCAGGGGGTTTGGTGTTGGCGCCAACACCACGGCCAACACCACCACGAGCACCATAACTACGGCTACGTGGTCTGCTGCTTCTGCTGGAGCTGCGTGAGGGTATGCTAGACGCTGAGGCAGATTTACGTACTGTAGGCCTACCACGAATAAATGATGTTGAGGGGCCACTGTCATTGTTGTCCACATGCTGTGAGGCACGCCGCCGCCTGCCGCGGCGTGTTGCTGAGGCAGCAAAACCCCGCCTGGTAACACCACCGCTGCTCGTACTCGGGTCGTCTACACTACTCGTATCAGAGCCAATGTCACTGAAGCCCGAGAATGATTCGTCACATGTACTATCACTGAATAAACTACTAGCGTCTGGGGACATACATGGTGGTGGTGATGATAACGGTGTTGACCCAGGGCGGCGAGGCAGGCCGGGCGAGGCACGTGTACCATACACACTCGCCGCATCTTCAAATTCCGTCTCCTCCTCACTCGTATCAGATATCTGAGTAAGGTCTTTCTCAGGATCATAGTCTAGGTCATCATCCAGAGCACCGTCATCATACAAAATGTCGCGTATTTCCTCCTCAGAGAGTCGTTTTCCATGACCGCGGGTCACCGTGGAGCGGGAGCTCGTAGAGGATGCGTCAGACATGGTTGCTGCTGTGAAACTGAGGCTCCCCACGGCCGCAGGGCATGCTGGGATTTTTTTTGAAGATGGCGGACGATCACTGGGGCCCCCACCCACCCATACCATACCCACGTCACCGCGCGCCAGTTTTGAATGGAACGTGAAAAATAAAAATACCTGGAGGCGCGTTGCGCAAACCAGACCCGAGCCTGGAGGCGCGTTGCGCAGTTAAAGGGTTAAAGAGGTTCCTGTTTTGTTATAGTACATCCAAGAATGGCAGACTGTTATTTCACTATTTCATGTGTAAATCGGTGTACTGACTCTCTAGATGTCTTTTTAGGTCAATTAGTTCATCTGAGTCTTTTACTATTACGAATATGTCATCTACATAACGGCAATATACAGTTGGTTTTTGTCTGCTACTGAAGACCCTGTCTTTGATGGTTCCCATATAAAAATTAGCAAATAAAACTCCTAAGGGAGAGCCCATTGCTACTCCGTCTATTTGTAAATACATGTCTCCTTGTGGACTGATGAAAGGGGCTGCCTTTGTACATGCTTTGAGAAGACTCTTCAAGTGTGGCTCAGGTATGTCTAATTCGGGGGTGCTCTCGTCTCTGTATACTCTGTCCAGTATCATTCCTATGGTTGTGTCGACTGGTACGTTGTTAAATAGGGATTCCACATCCAGGGAAGCAATGATTCCATCGGGCTGGGTAGATTTGATTAATTCTAGGAAATCTGCTGATGATTGTAGACTATACTTACTTGGAGTGTATGGAGTTAGGAGTTCATTGAGTTTTTTTTGCCAGGTGATAAGTTGGAGTTGGTATTTGGCTGATTATAGGGCGTAGTGGGTTACCTGGTTTATGTGTCTTAACATTGCCGTAGGCATATCCTAAGCCATAGTCGCCTTGAAGTTTATTAAAATGCACACTACCTTTCTTTGCGTTGATTGCCGTAATTGTTTTGTTTACTTTCCGCTTAAGGTCTTCCACAGGGTTCCTCGTGATTCGTTGAATTTGGAGTCATCATTAAGGATATCGCTAATTTTGTTCATGTATTCTTGGGTAGGAATCAGTACATATGCTGCTGTCTTGTCGGCTTTTCTTATTGCTATGTCTTAAAGATTTTTTAGTTGTTTTGCTGCTTCTTTGAGTCGTGGGGTTAAGATTGTAGATGAATATGTTCCTCGTTTTTTCCCCGCTTCTGCTAGTAGTTCAGCCTGAAGTGTGTCAGTGGTGATGACTTTTTTGTTGTCTTCTAGCTTATGGATGTCGTCCAGAAGCATTTCGATTTCCAGGCGTTTTTGATGCATCTTTGGTTTAGATATGAATTGACAATTTAGACCAAGATTTAAGAGGTCTCGTTGGTCCTGGGTAAGATCATAAGAAGTCAGGTTAATGTAGCCATCTTTAGGACGTGGGATCTTTAACTGTCCACCGTTTAGGGCTGTTAACTTACGGAGTGTCTTTGTTTCTACACGAGTTTTATGTTGTTGTTTCGGTTAAATAGTTCACTGTTGATGGTTTGCTTGAGTTGGATAGGGAAATTAGACATACCTGAGCCACACTTGAAGAGTCTTCTTGAATCATGTACAAAGGAAGCCCCTTTCATCAGTCCACAAGGAGACATGTATTTACAAATAGACGGAGTAGCAATGGGCTCTACCTTAGGAGTTTTATTTGCTAATTTTTATATGGGAACCATCGAAGACAGGGTTTTCAGTAGCAGACAAAAATCAACTGTATATTGCCGTTATGTAGATGACATATTCGTAATAGTAAAAGACTCAGATGAACTAATTGACCTAAAAAGACATCTAGAGAGAGAGAGTCAGTACTCCGATTTACACATGAAAATAGTGAAAATAACAGTCTGCCATTCTTGGATGTACTAATAACAAAAACAGGAACCTCTTTAACCCCTTAACTGCGTTGCCTCCAAATATGACACCCCCGCAGTGCACAGGAAATAAATCCTCTGGAAAAAATTCTTTTTTCTTTTTAAAGTGTCAGAAACCCTTCCCTCAGTATGGGTATGTAGAAAAAAAAATCGAAATTGTACTTACTTTGGCTGCTATAAGGTCCGTAAGTTGGGGCGCGACGTCATCATTCCCTGTTCGCCCATGATGTACGCTCCCGGGGCCAGTAGGGCGCTCGGGGTGGGGCGCGCGAGTTGCCGCGAATATATTTTCGTTCATTTTTTTCGCACAGTTCCAAATACATTTTATTTGTTTTTACGTGCTAATCCTATGTATAGTGAACATGTACACTATATTATGGCAATAAAACATCCGTACTGTCCGAAGACACTGTGTTACGTGCATGACACTTGTGTACACATATGCAGCACATATTTACTATGTATCATGTTAATTTATGTATATATACAATCTATTTACACACTATACACTGTCACACACTATATACATTCACCATCAACCCATTCAGAACACCGCGAGTGTGAGCTAACACACCCAGCCAGCCCTCCCTCACTTCTCCAACATTGTATTTGCCAACTTTGCCCCTCCCATCATACAGTTATTCACACCAATGTTTCATGTTCATTTATGTATATTTACAACTTATGTACACACTATACACTGTCACACACTATATACATTTACCATCAACACATTCAGAACATCGCGTAGCAGCTGCTTCGTATGGGCCAAAAGCAGCTGCCTGGTATGGACCAATAGCAGCTGCCTCGTATGGGCCAATAGCAGCTGCCTTGTATGGGCCAATAGCAGCTGCCTTGTATGGGCCAATAGCAGCTGCCTCGCATGGGCCAATAGCAGCTGCCTCGTATGGGCCAATAGCAGCTGCCTCGTATGGGCCAATAGCAGCTGCCTTGTATGGGCCAATAGCAGCTGCCTCATATTCGCCAATAGCAGCTGCCTCATATGGGGCCAATAGCAGCTGCCTCGTTGGGACATTAGGAGCTGCCTCGTATGGGCCAATAGGAGCATTTGACCATGAACATATTCAGAACACCTCGAGTGAGAGCAGCCACACCCAGCCAGTCTCCCTCACTCCAACATCTTACTCGCAACATTGCTCCTCCCACCATACTGTTATAGTTCTTATTACACATGTTCTATGTACCTATGTACATGTTTTATTTACTAGAACTATGCAAGTAAGCCGGTATTGTGTCCAAACAGTACAGTGGCCACCATACACTGCATGAAAAATCACACAGCAGACGACGCTACGATTACGTCACCTCCCTCACCAAAATAGCTCCTCTCAACATTCTCCTGTTGCTGTTCTTACACTATATACACACACTATATATACCCATGTACATATGTTTTGCCCGTAGCGAACCACTAAGCTAGTATGGTGACCAAAACAAGAGTGGCTGCCACACACACACAATGAGGCTACCTCAATTCTCGCCCACCCTCCCTCACCAAAATTCCTCCTTCCACAATACTACGCACAACGCTAATTATAACCACAATCCTGGTCACTAATTCCTGTAAATGAATAATTGACCACACGTTTATTTTGAAAAGGAACCTAAGAAATCATTTGAAGATTCCTAGATGGACGAAATAATGCTGTGGTGCTGTGGCTAGCGCTGTGAACATCGTGAACAGCATTGAATCACTGATATTTGATCATTGTACCCAGTCATTATCACACTCAGGCTCTTCTATAACACTATCATAGCTAAATAATACCAGTTATATATATATTTTGACATTATTAGGCGATGCTGTGGTCACACGCTGAACAGCAGTGCTGTGCGCTCATGCTGCGTGTGCCGGCCTTGATTGCTCACTCACTACTGAGGTTCCCACACCTGGGAATGTGGACCACGATTTTTTTAAAGATGGCGTCTGTTTACAAGAGCCCTGAGGAAGCTGATGTGGACCCCATGTAGCCGCGGGAGTTTTGAATGGAACGTGAAAAATACAAATACCTGGAGGCACGTTGCGCAAACCAGACGTGAGCCTGCAGGCGCGTTGCGCAGTTTAAGGGTTAAGCACCAACGTATATACCAAGCCCACCAACATAGGATTATGCCTGAACGGTAGAAGTGAGTGCCCCCAAAGATACAAAGCCAGTGTTCTGAATGCTTATATTCGTCGAGCGCTTACCCACTGCTCTGAATGGAGCAATGTGAGTAGAGAGTTTGAAAGAGTAACTCAGGTATTGGTGAACAATGGATATAGCAATGCGGAAATAAACGCTGCTATAAGAAGACACTTGGACCGTTGGTATAATCCAGAACCTAGAACAGAAACCACAATACCTCCAATAAAATTATATTACAAATCAACCATGCACAGTGAACATATAAAAGAGGAAAGAATAATGAAAGAAATAATCCGTAAAGGAGTAAAAAGCACTACTCCTAACCAAAATATAAACCTGATAATATTTTGTAAAACCAAGAAGACTTACGAACTCTTATCAAAAACAGCTCGAAGCCGACAGAGAACCCTCTACAGCAGTCAAGCGTTGTATACATGTACACTTGCCCCCACGAAGGATGTAACCTTCAATCAAAGTACATAGGTATGACCTCAACCAAGCTGACGAGGCATTTGACATGCCATTTTCAATCCGGTGCCCCTAGGAATCACATGAGACAAGCCCATGACATCACCCTAACAAGAGAAATGTTGAACAAAATACATGCATAATAGACAAAACCCAAGATGCAGAAGATTATAAATTCTTGAAGCAATTCACATAAGAATAGAACAACCTACCATGAACACCCAAATCACGGAACTATTTACTCTACCACAATAAGAACATAAGAACATAAGAACAAAGGCAACTGCAGAAGGCCTATTGGCCCATACGAGGCAGCTCCTATTTATAACCACCCAATCCCACTCATATACATGTCCAACCCATGCTTGAAACAATCGAGGGACCCCACCTCCACAATGTTACGCGGCAATTGGTTCCACAAATCAACAACCCTGTTACTGAACCAGTATTTACCCAAGTCTTTCCTAAATCTAAACTTATCCAATTTATACCCATTGTTTCGCGTTCTGTCCTGTGTTGATACTTTCAATACCCTATTAATATCCCCTTTGTTATGTCCATTCATCCACTTGTAAACCTCTATCATGTCACCCCTAACTCTTCGCCTTTCCAGTGAATGCAAATTAAGCTTTGTTAATCTTTCTTCATATGAAAGATTTCTAATTTGGGGAATTAACTTAGTCATCCTACGCTGGACACGTTCAAGTGAATTTATATCCATTCTATAATATGGCGACCAAAACTGAACTGCATAATCTAAATGGGGCCTAACCAGAGCAAGATATAGCTTGAGAACCACACCAGGTGTCTTGTTACTTACGCTGCGATTAATAAATCCGAGTGTCCTATTTGCCTTATTACGAACATTTATGCATTGATCCTTTTGTTTTAAATTCTTACTAATTATAACTCCCAGATCCCTTTCGCAATCTCAACACCATCTAGCTCGTATCTTGTAACTCTATCATCATTACCTAGCCTCAGAACTTTACATTTATCAGCATTAAACTGCATCTGCCAGTCCTTTGACCATTTCAAAACCCTATCTAGATCAACTTGAAGTGATAGTGAGTCCTCCTCCGAATTAATTTCCCTACCGATTTTCGTATCATCGGCAAATTTGCAAATGTTGCTACTCAAACCTGAATCTAAATCATTTATATATATTATAAACAACAGAGGTCCCAAGACAGAGCCTTGAGGCACTCCACTTACAACATTTTCCCACTCTGACTTGACTCCATTTATACTAACTCTCTGTTTCCTTTGGTATAGCCATGCCCTAATCCAGCTTAATATAGCACCCCCAATACCATGAGCCTCTATCTTTTTAATCAGTCTTTCATGTGGCACTGTATCGAAAGCTTTGCTAAAGTCAAGGTACACAACATCACAATCCTTACCACTATCAACTGCCTCAACTATGCTAGAATAAAAAGATAACAAATTTGTTAAACATGAACGGCCATTTATAAAACCATGTTGCGACTCAATTATTAATTTATGTTTTTCAAGATGAAGACGAATTTTATTTGCTATTATAGATTCGAGTAACTTTCCCACAATAGACGTTAGGCTAATTGGTCGATAGTTAGACGCAAGTGATCTATCTCCTTTCTTAAAAACTGGTATCACATTAGCAACTTTCCAAAACTCTGGCACTCTGCCTGACTCTATTGATTTATTAAATATGATTGACAGTGGGTCACAAAGCTCCTCTTTGCATTCTTTCAGCACTCTGGCAAACACTTCATCCGGCCCTGGGGATTTGTTTGGTTTGAGTTTTACTATTTGTTTAAGAACATCCTCCCTGGTAACTGCTAAACTCGTCAACCTGTCCTCGTCCCCACCCACATAGACTTGTTGGGCTGAAGGCATATTGTTAAGTTCCTCTTTAGTAAATACAGATACAAAATATTTATTAAAAATACTACTCATCTCTTCATCACTATCTGTTATTTGACCTGTCTCAGTTTTTAATGGACCTATCCTTTCCCTAGTCTTAGTTCGATATAACTGAAAAAACCCTTTAGGATTTGTCTTTGCTTGCCCTGCTATACGAACTTCATAGTTTCTTTTTGCTTTCCTTATCTCTTTTTTAACATTTCTAACTAGTTGTACGAATTCCTGTTCTAAAGTGACCTCCCCATTTTTAATCCTCTTGTACCAAGCTCTCTTTTTACCTATAAGATTCTTCAAATTCTTTGTTATCCACTTTGGGTCATTAGTAATCGATCTATTCAATTTGTGTGGTATACTACGTTCCTGTGCTTTGTTTAGAATATTCTTAAATACGTTATAATTGAATCTACATCGAAATCCCCATTTACATCACCTATCGCTGGGTTCATGTCTCGCTCCAAGACCGGCCCACACCCCATACCCAAGACTTTCCAATCAATTTGACCCAAAAAATTTCTTAGGCTATTAAAATCAGCTTTTCGAAAATCTGGCACTTTAACAGAATTTTCTCCTACAGGTCTATTCCATTCTATGCCAAATCTGATTTCTTTGTGATCACTGTTCCCTAGCTCACTCCCTATTTCGATGTCATTAATTTGTGTTTCCCTGTTAGTTAACACTAAATCTAAAATATTATTTTCCCGTGTTGGTTCCTTAATGTGTTGCGTAAGAAAGCAATCGTCAATTAATTCTAGAAAATCTTCTGCTTCACTATTCCCTGTTTTGTTCAACCAGTTTATTCCACTCAAATTAAAGTCACCCATGACATAAATACTGTTAGATCTAGATGCCCTAGATATTTCATCCCATAGATGCTTTGCTTCCATTCTGTCTAAATTTGGTGGCCTATATATAACTCCAATTATAATATTATTTGCTTTTTCGTTTAATTCTATCCAAATAGTTTCTGTGTGTGGCTCAGTTTTGATTCCCTCTTTGAGACTACATTTCAAATTGTCCCTAACGTATATGGCTACTCCACCACCTCGTCTAATATATCTATCTGTGTGAAATAGTTTAAATCCATTTATTTGATATTCGGCTAATAGTTCTCTATTATCAACATTCATCCACGTTTCGGTAAGTGCAATAATATCTATTTTTTCTGTGCAGACAAGAGCATTTAATTCGTTAATTTTATTTCTTAGACTTCTACTGTTTGTGTAATATACCCTAAGTGAATTGTTATTTTGAGGCCCTTCTCTTTCCCTGATCATTTTGCCAATTCCTTTCTCCCGCAAACACATACTTTTATTACATCCTTCCTCCAAATCAATTCCCATACCTCTATCTACTAACAGTTTAAACCCAAACAAACACCTCTAACCACTTCTTCCAACGAGTTTGCAACAGCAACAACCCCAGCTCTCGATAGATGCACCCCATCCCGAGCATACATTTCATTTCTTCCATAGAAGTGTTCCCAGTTGTCTATATAAGATATTGCATTAGATTTGCAATATCTTTCCAGCCTGCAATTGACACCAAGTGCCCTCGACATCCATTCATTTCCCACTCCCTTTCTTGGAAGAATGCCACATATGATCGGGATTCCTCCCTTGCTCCTAACTAATTCTATTGCTGTCTTGAATTTCAGTATTAGTTCCTCACTTCTAACTCTCCCAACATCATTACCCCCTACACTAATACAAATAATGGGTTTGCTCCCATTTCCCGTCATAATATCTTTCATGTTTCCAACAATATCACCAATACCAGCTCCAGGATAGCAAACCCTTAATCTGTTCCCTTTATCTCTGGCACAAAACGTTCTGTCCAAATACCTCACCTGGGAATCTCCCACAACCAAAATTCGCTTCGATCCTCCCTTTTCTCTTGGGGCACTTTGAGGGACCCGCGCTTCAATGTTCCTCGCCGCTATGCCCTTACCTCCACGCTGAACCATAGGTTCACCACAGCACTCGTCCTCCAACACATCAAATGCGTTTGTAATCTTTATGGTATTAGGTGTCTTTTTGCCAAGGTCTTCTTAAGACCCCTGTCTTTTACAATATGCCAAGACGGGGTCTCCCTAATGCCGGTCTCCTCCTTTGCTTCATCCTGTCGTTGCTTAGCTGCCTTACCTCCTCCCGCAACGAATCCAGCTCTGTCCTCAGAGCTCCAACCAGACTCACCAACTCCCTCACCAACCCTCCTTATTGC
>WNGS01128119.1:0-10534 GCA_020271785.1 Procambarus virginalis
GGCTAATGAACTAGCATGTTTATGAAATAGTGTAAATTTTCCTATTTGAGGTGGTTCGAGCTATATGACCAACTCATGTAATGTATGGACAAAGGCGACATAGGCTGTATGTTTGGATATGGGATGCTCATATTTAGTTGGTTAGTATAGCTTTTGCTAGGTGAATTTAGTCAAATTTGTGTAGTATAAGTATATTTTTTGATAGATTTAGATGAATTTAGGTTTTATAGGATGCATTTTGATAAGATATAACAAATTTGTTTAAAATTATCATAGAAAATACTGACTTCACCTAACCCCACCTGCCCTAACATAACTAATGCTAGAACAAATAAGTCTGTTAGATGGTTTGCATAAATAAATATGGGTGGCCTGATTGGAGAGGATGTAACAAGGGAGGTATTAATAAGACATTAAAAACAATGGACATATGTTAGATGAATAGTTTAGCACTAATAATGTTGAAATATTAATGGCAAATGAATGTGTTTTATATTGAGCTCATAGGAAGTTATATGTACCATTTTTATATGCGAAATTCGGACTTTTGGGGAGTTGGTTAAACTCAGCATATTTAATTAATGTCATAAATATACCTAGAAAAATATCGTGCAAATTGTGTATTGTTTGACCTAGTGGTTGTGTTTGTATTTGTACATATATAGCACAATTAATATACTTGTGCATTACTTGTGTAGGTTATGTAATTGCAAAAGTTGTATGATTATTGATTACATTCCATAAATTGTGTATTGTTTTGTGCAAGTTGTGTATTAATTATATATTTTTTGTATGTGTATTTGTGGAAATTGTGTATTTAATGACTATGTGCTAGTTATGTATTGTTCATATTTTGGTAAGTTGTGTATTGATTATATTTTTGAGCAAGTTGTGTATAATTGTGTAAATGTCGTAATTGTATTTGTGTGTAACGTATTTGTGCTAGATATGTATTTGTGCAAGTTGTGTAATAATTATGAAAGATGTGCAACATTTGTGAAAGTTGTGTATTAATTGCGCATGTTGTGTAATTGCATATGGACGAGTTGTTTACTTATACCTTGTGTATTGATTGTCATTGTGCAAGTTGAGTAATTATATAGCAAGTTTTCTTGTATTAATTGTGCAAAGATGTATAATAATTACACAAATTGTGTAACAATTGTCCATGTTTATAATAATTTTTGTGATAATAGTACATTTATGCAAGTTGTGTTTTTTAATTTGTTGAAGTGGGGCCAGTGCAACTGTATTTTTGTGTGCAAATTGTGTATTTTGTGTAAGCTCTGTAATCTGAAAAAATATATTCATGGTGTAAGTGTATTTTGGTTTGAGAGACAATGTGTGGGTATTTGTGAAAATTATGTTTGTGAAATTGTGTAATTTTAGTGAAAGTGCATTTTTGATTGTCTAAATGCATAAGCATTTTGATATATTTGTGCAAATACCATACTTCGTGTAAATGTCATACTCTGAGTGTACATGCAATATTGCGTAAATGGTATATTTTTGTGTGCAACTGACATATTTTGTATGTAAATGTCATATTTTTGTCTATAAATGACATTTTGTGTGATGGTATATTTTGAGTGTAAATAATATATTTTGTGCATAAATGGCATATTGGGTGTGTAAATGCTGTATTTTCTGTGTATGGCATAAATTACATCTGATTAATGGGGAAATGGTGGCAAAAAACTAGGCTATTCTCTATGAATGTATGGGTTGTGAAGTATGTGTAGGTATGTATGCTTGTATTTGTAACTGTTTGTTTAGAAACAAGTTACCTGATTTGCGTAGCAAGACTAGGATTTTTTTGAGGTGTAGAAATGATTAGCCTATGAATATAGTGGTTAGCATCCAGCTGAGTTGCTAGATGGATGAATTGAGGTGCGACATTTGGATAGCTACTTGATGGAGGTGAGGACAGTTGACTAGCCTATGAACACAGGTACTAATACGCTGTGCTGCCAGATGTGTGGTAACTACTTGTGGATTATAGTACGATATCTAGCTATAGGCTTTCATAATTGCTGTTGTGTAAAAAACTAGAATGAGAGCTATTTATTAAAACTAATTTTGTAAACTATTACTTTAAGTGAGATCCCTTGGTTGTTTTAAGCATAAGGTGGACATGAATATGAACGAGATTGGGTGAAAATATATAGGAGCTGCCTTGTATGGGCCAATAGGACTTCTGCAGGTACCTTATTCTTATGTTCAGCTCGCCTATAATGCTGCCAGATGTACGATTCTGCTTAAATTGCAGTACGACATTTGGGTTTCTGTTTACTTTTGCACTTATTACTGAATAATAATTACAGTTGTGGATGATTAAAATGTATATTCTTAAACCTCTGATTAGGTTAGGTGGGGATGGTTAGTCATTTTTGAATAATAATATGCTAGTATGACGCTAAAGGCCGCATTGGCCATCTGGTGACGTCACACACATAGTTTGAAAAGTCAGGTGCTGTGATACTTTGACACTTATACGCTAATGGCAAACAATACCTCATCCCTATACCTGAGATCGCTTTTTGTGATGTCACTAAATAACATCAACTGGTCTGTAGAATGTATTCTTTGTTTTATATAATAGATTAGGTTAGGTTAGGTTAGGATGGTTTGATCGGGTTTATGAATAACAGAAAAATAGGAGCAATGAGCGAAAATACAAGCTATTGTAGCTGAATATCGACTCTGGTGAAGCATAGAGTATAGGTGAGGTATTGATAGTGATTAATAGTTCACACTTATGTGTGAACCTCCTATAGGACCGGCATTAGCACGTTGGCTGGAAGCTCATTGGGGGCTTACAGCGCATTGGGGATGATGACGTCAGAAAAGCAGGTGATTGCAGAAGGCCTTATTTTAAACATGAGAGTCTTGCTTTACTGAATGAATATTTGAATTTGTTATATGCTACAGCAAGGTGTGGGGGAGGCATGTTTTGAGTGAATATGAGATGTGCATATATATGTACGTGCATATAAATTTATGTACGCGCATATATATTTATGCGTTATGAAGCAATATTGGATTACTACTGAAATTGCATTGAAGTTGCCACGCCTGGCAGGGTCTGTTTTCATGCAAATGGATGATAGTGGGTTTTCATATTTATTTGCCCTATGCTACATAAGCAATCTCTAAAGAAAGATTGACAAAGCTTAAATTACATTCTCTAGAAAGGCGAAGAAATGGATGAGACATGATAGAGCTGCGAATGAACATGATAAACTGGGATATTAATAGGCTATTAAAATTATTAACACTAGACAGAACATGAATTAATGGGCATAAATTGCAATGAGTTTTAGATTTAGGAAAAAGACCTGGGTAAATACTGGATTGGTAACAGGGGTGAACTCATTTCTATGTTGATATGAAATCTTAGACAATGGGAAACAGTATGGCAATACCTTATTGTGAAAAAACGAGCATATAATGGTAATCGCTATTGCACATTAGGCTTGACAGAAGGCAGCATTTGAATCCCCCTTTGCTATAAATATCGAAAACGGACTTGAAACAGGGGAGATGAAGACGGGGTGACCATTAGCAATGCCTGTGCGGGGTTGCTGAGGTAACGAAAAACACCGGGCCAACTCGGTGCAGTCAAATCCCACCGGGCAACGAAAAAACACCGGGCCAACTCGGTGCAGTCAAATATCACCGGGGCAACGAAAAAACACCGGGCCAACTCGGTGCAGTCAAATATCACCGGGGCAACGAAAAAAACACCGGGCCAACTCGGTGCAGTCAAATATCACCGGGGCAACGAAAAAACACCGGGCCAACTCGGTGCAGTCAAATATCACCAGGGCAACGAAAAAACACCGGGCCAACTCGGTGCAGTCAAATCTCACCGGGGCAACGAAAAAACACTGGGCCAACTCGGTACAGTCAAATCTCACCGGGGCAACGAAAAAACACCGGGCCTACGCGGTGCAGCCAAATCTCACCGGGGCAACGAAAAAACACCGGGCCTACGCGGTGCAGTCAAATCTCACCGGGGCAACGAAAACACACTGGGCCTACGCGGTGCAGTCAAATCTCACCGGGGCAACGAAAAAACACCGGGCCTACGCGGTGCAGTTGGAAAAAGCAAAATTGCACCGCGTAGGCCCGGTTTATACTACTGTATACATGGAGTCTACAGGATAAGTATGGGATCCACTCAGCCCTGGAGGCTGATCTATCGTGTTTGTTGAGGTCTATAGCAACTCTTCTTGCATGTAAACATTCCAAGCATACGAATTAAATTTAGTGTCTGGTCCCAGATTCATCAGTCAGTTACGCAAGTACTTACGAACATTTTATCTCAGTCTTTGGCGACTTTACACATATTAAACAGTTGATGAGCTCCGAAGGACTGGGAGGCTGTTTATAATTATATATATTTTCTAAATTGTTGTGTTATGACGCCAATACTCGATATGTAGATGTTCAACCCGTCCTCCTAATAGAACGGCGCCTTTTGACGAATACTCTTCCCGAGACCAACAATTGTCGTACTAGAAAATGGTAGCGGCTCGTGAAATTGCAGCCCATCCTCTTGTGTTGGTAGTACTTATAGTAAAGATGAGGACCAAAGTAAATATATCGACGTACAACGCAATTAGAAAGTAGAAATCTGTACTATTGAATTTAGACAAACCGGAAAAGGTTTAATATTTATGTTGCAAAGACAACCTTAACTAACTGAACCTTCCTAGGCCTAATACACGCAATCTGAGGCCTAATATCGTACATATGTGTGCTATACTAGACCTAGGAATATATACGTTTTTTAGCTTTATTTTTTCAGACTATAAAGTGATTAGTACTATATACTCACTTCCGACTATAAAGAGTCTATAATTAAGAATATAAATAACAATTCAGACTATAAAGTGATTAGTAAGTTCTATTATGTAATGACTTAGTACGTCAACGTCTGTACTCTGGTGCACATACAACAACTACTGTCTAAACAGTAGGTCTCGACGTTGACATACTGTGCCGTTCTCTGTTGTGTTAGGATAAGGTCACTTACGCCCAAGAGTTTGTTGACGTTGGGAGACTTGAGGAGGACGGGCTGGATCACGGGGCCAAGTGTTGACGTTGGCAGACTTGAGGAGGACGGGCTGGATCACGGGGCCAAGTGTTGACGTTGGCAGACTTGAGGAGGATGGGCTGGATCACGGGACCAAGTGTTGACGTTGGCAGACTTGAGGAGGACGGGCTGGATCACGGGGCAAGTGTTGACGTTGGCAGACTTGAGGAGGACGGGCTGGATCACGGGGCCAAGTGTTGACGTTGGCAGACTTGAGGAGGACGGGCTGGATCACAGGGCCAAGTGTTGACGTTGGCAGACTTGAGGAGGACGGGCTGGATCACGGGGCCAAGTGTTGACGTTGGCAGACTTGAGGAGGACGGCCTGGATCACGGGGCCAAGTGTTGACGTTGGGAGACTTGAGGATGACGGGCTGGATCACGGGGCCAAGTGTGACATCGCTGTCAAGTGTGTTATGTCGGTCTTGTCTGAGGTCAACCCCTAGAGTTGGCCCTAAATAATCGCCCCCGGGTGGGCTCGAACGACCAACCTTTCGGTTAACAGCCGAACGTGCTAACCAATTGTGCCACGGAGGCTCGAGGAAAGTACTAAACAAATTTGTAATAAGGCGGAACTACTTAGATATCGAAGTGTGATAATTATGTAAGTTTACTTGACAGCTACTAATAGTGGCCTCGATGTGGACAGGAGGCCGGCGGCTTGTCGAAGGTCCCCCCATTTGTCTTGATGATCTTTTCCTGATGATGATAATTCCAATAGTGTCCTAATGCCTAAAGTAACCTTGTGTCTAGTGGTCACGACGGAGACGGGAAGCCGGTAGCTTGTCAATGGTGCCCCCATTTTTCCTAAGTTTCCTCCTTTTCTTTCTTCCCTAATTTTCCTCCTCCCCCCCCCACAAAAAGAGTAACAACAACAAAAAAGACTCTGGGGATGGAGTCCCTGTGCCTTCTTTTACCAACTTCGAGCTGCCCTAGAAGCTGGAGCCCTGGAGCAGTTCGTTGTTGCCTTCAACCTCGTCCTGACAGTTCCTGCGGTGGCGCTGGAACCAATCTTATTGGCGTTTGCCTTTCCAATTGAGACGATCGGTGCTGTGGAGAGGGGGACCTGCTGCATGGGTGACAGCTTCTCCCCCATATCAACCTACCCTGGCTTAGCGCCCTGGAGAGGCCACTCCAGACCGACAACCAGAACTCCATAGTCTCCTGGGACAGATGGACGCCTACTACTTGGATGGTCCACCAGTTTTACATTCGTGTAAAGCCACTAGCATGCATAGCGTTTCGGGCAGGTCCTTTATCCTAAAACGGCTAGGTCCTAAGATTAATATTATTCTTAATTAATAACCCCGGAAGACGACCCGTCAAATCGTTTCACTGCTGAGTGAAGAGAGGCGTAATGTTAAGGATTGGAACCCAGTCAATCCTCCCCGGCCAGGAAACGAACGCAGACTAAATTGTTCGCGAAGTACGGGGGCTAGTGTTTCACCACTGCACCACGGGGACTGCATGCGCGGGGACCAGTCATTGAAAGTTGCACAACAATTGGAAACTCTAATAAGAAAGTCAACTTTATTTTCAAGGACAATAAGTAATTGAACTGTAAACATCTCTGGTGCGGCACATTTGGGACTGGTGATTAAGCATAGAGGCCTCATCTCAGAACATATCTGCTTTGGAGAAGTACAAACGCAGAGCGACAAAAGCGTCTCAGAACTAAATGGGCTCCATACCAGGAACGGTTAAGGGCCTGTTATAAACAATAGTGGGCTTGCTATGGGGAACTGGTACTATTAAGGGGTAAGGGTAAGTAGAATACAGAGGTATCAAAAATGGGAGAACTAAAAGGCCCGGCCCCCAAAGTAAAATATCCACAATAATAAATGCTTGCTACTAAACCCGGTTAGTCTAGGAATAGATTATTGTACTCCCACACAGGAAAAAGGGATACTCTGTTCAAACTTACTTATTTATTAACCCCTTAACACCCCCCATACACAATCACACCAATAACAATTTAATACTAACTTTACCACACAATCTTACGTTAAAAGCCTTGGTCCACATAGAGCAGGATACAAGGTTTACACTGAAACAAGCTAGGGTAAAGCTCTACTATAACACACTGGAGTCAGCTTAGGGTAGGGGACCACGTGGTTACACTGGGACCCCCGTTAGCATAACAGGTAAGATAAAAACTTAAATACACTTACTACACCCCAGGTATACTACTCTACACATATAACGATAGGTATGCCAGACATATACAAAATGAGTAATGGAGTACTTAACCAACTAAGTCACAGAAATAAAGAATTAAGAGGAAGGAGGAGAGCACGTCCGAACAGCACAGGCAGTCAGCAGAGAAGAGCGTCTCAGTCTCCCTGCAGCATGCGTGTGGTGCCGGGAAGAGCCCAATTGATCATACAGCTATACACATTAAAACATCTTCCCTTATGCCTCATATTGCTACTTTCCTCATTCTACGGGTAGTTAAACTTATAACAATGTTACTTAATCCACAACAAGTTTAAGAGTCTAAATGCTTTGTGAGCACACGAATAGTCGTACTTCTGGCAGGGATGATTACAAACAGCTTCAACTCTCTATGCGTGCCCTGCCATATTGTCGTTAATAAGCTCAATTTTGACCTCTGGTTTCCATCTAAAGAACCCAGAGTCGTAACACTCCTCCCCCCTTCAGAGAAAAAAAAATGTGACTACTAGATAGTAGTCATATTTTTTGTAAGAGTATCAGAGAATAAAAAGGGAATCCATGACATACAGAAAATCAATCAAACAACAATTTTTCTGCAAAAAAAAAACAAGGAATTCTCTGAAAGAAAAAACATACACAAAAAAAAAAACAAAAGGAAGTAAATAAATTGGACACGGGATATTTAATGTCACAGGAGAACCTAAAAAAAATAACTAAAGCATGACATTTGGTATGGCTTCCTGCGGCTCAGATGAATGTTACTCAGGCAAGCGGGACAGAGCGTCGGCTATCACGTTGAGCCGGCCCGGTAGGTGGATAATAGATAGATTAAAGTCCTGTAGGTACAATGCCCACCTGAGGATGCGCTTATTTTTCTGCTTCATCTGATTCATGAAAACTAATGGGTTATGGTCCGTGTACACTTCCACTATATTACCTGTGAGGTACACTTCGAACTTTTTGCAAGTTAGCACTAGCGCCAACGCCTCTTTTTCTATCACCGAATAATTGCGCTGCGCCTTGTCAAATTTCACAGAGTAATAATATACTGGGTGTTCCACTTTATCATCCCCAGTTTGCAACAACACTGCACCAGCACCCGAGTCAGACGCGTCAACTTGAATTTTAAACGGACGGTCGAACCTTGGACTAGCAAGCACTGGGGCGGAAGCTAAGATCAATTTCAAGTTTTTAAATGCCTCTGCACAGTCCGATGACCACTTAAATTTAACGGCCTTCCGCAACAAATCTGTGAGAGGAGTGGCCACACTGGAAAAGTTCTGACAAAAGCGTCGGTAGTACGCACACATACCGATAAATCGTTGAATGTCCTTTTTAGACCTGAGCACTGGATAGTCCAGAATAGCACTAATTTTGTCTTGTCGAGGTAACACTTTTCCTTGGCCCACTTCATAACCGAGGTACGTCACTGTGCCTTGGCCAAAATGACACTTTTTAGCATTTAAGGTTAGATTTGCATGTTTCAACACTGTGAACAACTGGCGTAACCTAGCTGGTCAGCCCAATTAATATCAAAGAGCACAATATCATCTAAATACGCCCGACAATTTGGCACATTAGCGAGCAAAGAGTTCATTAGCCTCTGGAACGTGGCAGGGGCATTACGCAAGCCGAATGGTAACACTTGATACTCAAACACACCCTCGGGTGTCACAAACGCCGTTAGTTGTTTAGCACGTTCAGTGAGAGGGATTTGATAGTACCCTCTCGAGAGATCGAATTTAGATACATACGTGGCGTTCCCGATTTCGTCGATACAGTCCTCGAGACGTGGCAACGGATAGGCGTCCACTATGGTCACCTTGTTGAGCTGCCGATAATCGGTGCATAATCGCCAGGAGCCATCTGGTTTGGGGACCAAAAGGCAGGGCGAGCACCAAGAGCCCTGGCTCGGCCTGATGAGGCCGTGCTGGAGCAAGAAGTCGACCTCCTTACGGACGATGGCCTTCTTTTCCGGACTCATCCGATAGGGTTGAAGGCGAATGGGGGTGTAGTCCGTCAACTCGACATCATGGTAAATGGCATCAGTCTGGGTCGGGACCTCCCCGAACAGACTGGAGAATTCGTCAAGCAACGACTGCACCTCGTCACGTTGGGACATCTGCAAATGGGACAGTCCCTCCTCCACAGCATTCACAGAACTAGAATTATTGAGAATGAGATTAGTTGGGTCCCCAGAACAATCATCCCCTCCCTCACTGGAAATGGAAACATTGGTTAGTGCAATGGGCCTGGGGCCCTGGAACTTCTTCAGCCGATTCACGTGTACGAGCATTACCTGTTTACGCTTATCAGAGTGTCTCACTTTGTACGTGAGGTCCCCAGTCTTCTCTGTCACAATGTAGGGGCCCTCGTACTTGTGGGACATAGTGCTCCCCAGTCGAGGCTTTAGTACCAGGACAGGGTCACCGGGCTGAAATACCCGCAACTTAGCCTTGGCATCGTTCCGTTCTTTCATATTCTCTTGGACCTTCCCAAGATACTTTAGTGCCGCAGCCTTGCAGTCCTTGAGTCTCTGGTGGTGTTGCGCAAAGAAAGCCGAACCTTCGGTTAACGTTACGTTCCCTAACAGATTCTCCTGTAACATTTGCAAGGGTCCACGAACTTTATGGCCAAAGACTAACTCAAAAGGAGAACAACCCAGTGAACTTTGCAACCCCTCCCTAGCAGCAAACAAAACATACGGCAAGTTCTCGTCCCAGAAGGTATGGGAACTCTCGCACGATGTCTTCAACATCTGCTTCAGAGTTAGATGGAACCTTTCAATGACCCCCTGACTCTGTGGATGGTATGGGCTGGAAACCTTATGAGTTATTCCATGGTCCTTACAAAATTGTTCAAAAATATCAGACTTAAAGTTAGTACCATTGTCAGTCTGCACAACCCGAGGCAGTCCAAAAGTGGAAAAAAATTGCAACATACGAGCAACAACAGTCTTTGCTCGGATGTTCCTTACAGCAAAAGCCTCTGGGTAACGAGTCGTGATACACATCATCGTAATTAGATAAATATTACCAGACTTAGTTCTAGGTAATGGACCAACACAGTCCATTACCACATGAGAAAATGGTTCCTCCGGCACGACAATAGGCTTAAGAGGAGCTTTAGGTGGAGTCTGGTTTGGTTTCCCAACAAGTTGACATGCAATACATGCATTACAAAATTTTGCCACATCGCTTTTCAGCTTGGGCCAGAAAAAGTACTTGCAGATTTTGTGATACGTAATATTATGCCTTGA
>WNGS01128134.1:0-10405 GCA_020271785.1 Procambarus virginalis
AATAGGAGTGTGTTTGAGGAGGTTTCGGTGCATATGCACCTGGCCCCTTAATCACCCTGACCAGGTGTGGCACATGGGCATGCGACCATGGGGTCGGGGCGCGGTTGTGTGGTGTGGCGCGGCGGTTGTGATAGTAGAATTGGGGCCACCCACATACACACAGCAGAGCAGGTGCGTTTTCCATCCATACAGCACACATCTCCACTGAGTTCAGGACCCTCTACATAATCATGCTTCAAGAGGATTAACTGGAAAACCATATCAGGGTCTCACGATTATCACCCCTCATCTATCAGTCATCCACCTGAACACTTGTACACACACACACACCCACACACACACACACACACACACACACACACACACACACACACCCACACACACACACACACACACACACCACACACACACACCCAAACATTGTGGAGCTAAAGTGACCTCACCACTAGTGACCTCACCAGCTGGGACGCGGGACGCAGAGACCTCACATCTGGACCAGCCGCGTGGTGTACTTTCTCGCCTGTTTGTGCTGCAGATTGAGCAAGGTATTGAGGAGCGCCTTTTTTGCTGGGTTGTTACTGCAATGAACACGATCAGGAAGGGGTTCAAGGTCAATCACCAGCAGGGATGAGGAGGAGGACAGATTTATAGACAAATTATAGGGAATTTGTAGAGAGAAGGAGCGATTGGATGGTGGATCTAATCCAAGGGATTAAAAGCGAGTTATTTCAGCAAATACAGGTTGAGGTAGAGAGGCAGAAACAAGAACTTATGCTCTATATTCAGGAAGAGATTAGGAAGGGAAGAGAGGACTGGGAGAGGGAATGTGCTCGGATCACAAACGAATTAGGAAGGATTAACAGCATGGCTAAGGACAGAGGATTAGTGGGGGATGGGTTAGTGACTGCAGTTGGGATGGAGAAACCCCAGGGGACAGGCTACCAGCATGACAAAGAATTACTGAGGAGGCGGTCTATTATACTACATGGATTATTCGAATCTGGGGCATCAACAAGACAAGACAGGATAGAGACGGAAAAATATGAATTGCATGAGATATTGAGATGTATTGGAGCAGGGATGGCAGAATACGAGGTGGATATCAGCCGCCGGGTTGGACCTTACAATTGTACCAAAAATAGGCCTGTTCTGGTACAATTCTCCAATGAGGAGGCTGTGGAGTACATAATGAGGAACAAGCATTTACTCAGAGGAAGTGAAACCCATTACAATGTGTTTATAGAGAGGTTTATGACGAAAGATGAGCAAATAGCCTACAAGCATAGGTGGCAAGCACGACACCGAACTAGCCTCTCAGGTAGTTTCACCTCCCAGGTCACATCACAGGTCACCCCCCAGGTCACAACCCAGGTCACCCCCCAGGTCGCATCATCCCCAACTCAGCCCTCCTATACCTCCCCCCTGCCTCAGCCCCCCAAACCCCCCTGCTTCATCACCCCAAAACCCCCCTGTCCATTCCACATTTGCACCTCCCCAACGATTCCCCTGCCCCTCCAACATCACACCTGTCAACGACCCCAGTGGGTCAAGCCATGCCCTCCCCAAACCCACCTTCCCATCCCCCCTCCCCTACTACCCCTTCCCACACCCCTGCCCCTTCTCTTCCACTGCACCCCTCTTACACTCACCCCCAAACCCCACCCAACCCTCACCCCTCCTATGCACCTTCAGCCCACATTTAACCCCCTCACCTTGTGACCCCCTAACACCTTCCCCCATCTCCCTCTTCCCCTCTTCTACCCCAAAACCCCCACCTACCCCGATTCCCCCCTAACTAATACGCCCTCTCTTCCACTCCCAGCACCCATGCTCCATTCTCCTCTCAGCCCTCTGTCCTCAATATCCCTCTCCCCCCCAACTTCTCAACCTCTATCTGACTCTCAGTCTCACTCTATTTCTCAATCCCCACATGCTATTCAGACCCCTAACTTTCAGACCCATTATGCCCTTCCTACCCCCCTAGATGCCCAGACCCCATTCGCCTACCAGGCACTCCCAGGCACCCCCCTAGCACCCCCCCATTCACCCCCACAGCCCCCACTCGCCCCCCATTCACCCCCACAGCCCCCACTCGCCCCCCAGACACCCACCAGTCCCCCCAGACCCCCAGTGAAAGGGGGAACTCAGACACCCGAGTTTCCAAGAAGAGTCTCAAGGTGTGGTACACCAATGCTGATGGGGTAGCCAATAAAGCAGAAGAGATAAAAGAAAGAGTTAGTGAGGCAGACCCAGACATAGTGGCAATAGTGGAAACTAAAATAAATGACATGATCTCGGATGCAATCTTTCCGGAGGGGTACCAGGTGATAAGAAAAGAAAGGACACAGAGACAGGGAGGAGGAGTGGCACTCCTAATAAAGCGGAAATGGAAGTTTGATGAGCTGGAAAATCCGGGTACCAATGAAAGCACGAGCTCCATACATGGAACTCTGACAGTGGATGGGAAGAAGATTGTAATCTTGATACTCTACAATCCCCCACCAAACAGTAGAAGGCCCAGGCAGGAGTACGAGGACAGCAACAAGGCATGTATAGATGAACTGCAGAGGGCAGCAACAATAGCGCATAGAATGAAGGCGAAGCTACTGGTCATGGGGGACCTAAACCACGGAGAGATAGATTGGGAAACGAGGAATCCCCATGGCGGGGAGGAGACCTGGGGAGCGAAGCTGGTAGACGTTATTGACAGGAATTTCCTAACACAGCATGTGAAGGAAGATACTAGGGAAAGAGGAGGGGATACGCCCAGCCTATTAGATCTCATCTTCACCCAGAATGTAGAAGACATCGAGCAGTTGGAACATGAAATACCACTAGGAGCCAGTGACCATTGTGTCCTAGTCTTTGACTACATGATGGAGCTTAAAATTGTGACCAACGGTCAAGAGGTAAGGGGAAGGAGAATTGATTACAGAAAAGGGGACTACAGAAGGATAAGGGACTACCTGGGAGAAGTGCAGTGGGAGGAAGAGCTTATAGGAAAAACAGTGCAAGGTATGATGAACCAAGTCATATTGAAATGCAAAGAGGCTGAAGAGAGATTTATTCCAACAATAAAGGAAAAAAGCAGGAGGGAATATAATAACCCATGGTTTGATAGACAATGTCAGGAAGCAAAGGTGAGAAGCAGGAGGGAGTGGAGGAAGTACAGAAGACAAAGGACAGAGGACAACAGGATTAGATGTAACAGAGCTAGGAATGATTACATTAACATAAGACGAATGTCGGAAAGAAATTATGAGAATGATATTGCAGTCAAAGCGAAAAAGCAACCTAAATTACTACATAGCCATATAAGAAGGAAGATGTCGGTAAATGACCAAGTGACAAGACTGAGGAAAACAGAAGGGGCATATACAGAAAGCGACAAGGAAATCTGCGAGGTACTGAATGCAAATTTCCATGGAGTGTTCACAACCGAGCCTGAGCAGCTCCCATTGTTAGAAGCGATTACCCTAAATGACAGACTATCAGACATAGAGGTGACAGCAGAGGAGGTAATGAAACAGTTGACAACACTGGATGCAAACAAAGCTGTTGGACCAGACAAAGTATCACCGTGGATACTTAAAGAGGCAGCGCAGGCTCTCAGTGTGCCTCTGGCAATGATCTTTAATGAGTCACTTATGTCGGGAGAATTGCCCAGTTGCTGGAAGGAGGCAAATGTCGTACCGATTTTCAAGAAAGGTGACAGGGAGGAGGCACTTAACTACAGACCCGTATCATTGACAAGCATCCCCTGCAAAATACTTGAAAGAATAATTAGGCTAAGACTTGTTGAGCACCTGGAGAGCATTGGGTTTGTAAACAAGCACCAACATGGTTTCTGGACAGGGAAATCATGCCTAACAAACCTTTTAGAATTCTATGATAAAGTAACAAGGATAAGGCAGGACAGAGAAGGCTGGGCAGACTGCATATTTCTTGACTGCCAAAAGGCCTTTGATACAGTACCGCACATGAGACTGCTATACAAACTTGAGAGGCAGGCAGGAGTAAGCGGAAAGGCCCTAGAATGGGTGAAGAACTACCTAACAGGAAGGAGCCAGAGGGTAATGGTAAGGGGCGAGAAGTCGGACTGGAGAACAGTAACAAGTGGAGTACCTCAAGGATCGGTGCTGGGACCAATCCTCTTTCTAATTTACGTAAATGACATGTTTACAGGAGTGGAGTCATACATGTCAATGTTTGCGGATGACGCAAAATTAATGAGAAGAGTTGTGACAGACGAGGATTGTAGGATCCTCCAAGAGGACTTAAACAGGTTGCAGAGATGGTCAGGGAAATGGCTACTGGAGTTTAACACCAGTAAATGTAAAGTTATGGAAATGGGATCAGGTGATAGGAGACCAAAGGGACAGTACACAATGAAGGGGAACAGCCTACCTGTAACGATTCGAGAAAGAGATCTGGGAGTGGATGTGACACCTAATCTAACTCCTGAGGCACATATAAATAGGATAACGACAGCAGCGTACTCTACACTGGCGAAAATTAGAACTTCATTCAGAAACCTAAATGAGGAGGCTTTTAGGGCGCTTTACACTGCATACGTGAGACCCGTCTTAGAGTATGCCGCGCCATCATGGAGCCCCCACCTGAAGAAACACATAAGGAAACTGGAGAAGGTTCAGAGGTTTGCGACGAGGCTTGTCCCAGAGTTACGAGGGAAGGGATATGAAGAGCGACTGAAGGAACTGAACCTTACGACACTAGAGAAAAGAAGGGAGAGAGGAGATATGATAGGGACATATAAAATACTCAGGGGAATTGACAAAGTGGAAATAGATGAAATGTTCACACGTAATAATAACAGAACGAGGGGACATGGGTGGAAACTGGAAACTCAGATGAGTCACAGAGATGTTAGGAAGTTTTCTTTTAGCGTGAGAGTAGTGGAAAAATGGAATGCACTTGGGGAACAGGTTGTGGAAGCAAATACTATTCATACTTTTAAGACTAGGTATGATAGGGAAATGGGACAGGAGTCATTGCTGTAAACAACCGATAGCTGGAAAGGCGGGATCCAAGAGTCAATGCTCGATCCTGCAAGCACAGATAGGTAAGTACAGATAGGTAAGTACACACACACACACACACACACACACACACACACACACACACACACACACACACGTGTGTGTGTGTGCACCCTTGGGAATGAGTGACCACAGTGTATTGAACTTTGAGTACCTGGTAGAGCTAGGAATTATCTCCCCCAATAAAGAACTAGTAATCAAAAGGCTGGCATACCGTAAGGGGAATTATGAACTGATGAGGAGTTTCCTAAGTGAAATACCTTGGGACACAGACCTCAGAGATAAGTCTGTACAGGGTATGATGGACTATGTTATCCAAAAGTGTCAGGAGGCAGTAAACAGGTTCATCCCGGCCCAAAGGGAAAAATCCGAGAAGCAACAGAAGAATCCATGGTATAATAGTGTGAGGAGATGTAGAATCTCCTCAGCTAGTTTTCCTAGTTTCTAGAATAGGCTAGTCGCTCTAGGGACTCTAGAAACTGAAGCTTTCAAATTTACATATACTTGTTGGGTGTCATATGAAAGCTTATGTTAAATGCTGTCAGTTAAAACTAATTAGAGGTCTGTGATTGCTCTGTAGAGAGAATTACAGCAAAATTTTCCTGTTCTGTGAAAGAGAGAGAGATTTGAGAGGTAGTATAACACAAAAACCGTTAGAGGTGGAGGGGGGACAGTGGGGCGAACGCTGCCTCCCCCCCCCCACCAAGGGAGACGTTGAGACGTTGTGTTAGGCCTCACCCTCCTTGTGACGTCACGCCATGCCACAGGCGAGGGGCACCTGTGATTGGTCTAGGCACCCCTGCTCCTATGCCGAGTTTTGGCGCGAAAAGCTGTGATTGGAAGCGGCATGAGGAACAGTGCCGGCTTCCTGCGGATTGGTCAAGACAAGGTAGGGGGAGAAATATGGGCATGTGGGCCTCTCTGGCCCGCCAAAGAGGGAGTTTGAATTGGGCAGCCAGGGTGTGAAGAGTGTCTAGGTGCGGGGTGGCGGGGCTGCCACCCCCACCACCGTTATCGCTCCTGTCGTTCTGTTTACTCATATTGCATGGCACTCCAGCCACCCTGGGTGTGTCGAAGCCCAAATTTGCGAGAAACTGGGACTTGGACTTTGAATTCCGCCCGACGTCGTCCATGTGGTAGGTGACGCCGGCCAGTGTCACCCTGTCACCCCAGTGTAAGAGCGAGTCATGCTCTGGTATGATGGGGTTGTTAGTGATTCCCCATCCTCATGTGTGTATAACACCAGGCGCCACGTGGCCAACCCCTGGCCACCCGTGCGGCCCGGCCCGGCCCGGCCCGGCCCGGCCCAGTCACCCACCCACCTTTACCCCCGCGCGCTAGCAGCCCGGGTGGGGTGGGGTGCTGTGACGTCACGCGCCACCCGTGGCCACCCTCCTGAAGGCCACGCAGTGGCCACATGTTGGCCACCACCTTTGGCCACCCCTTTGGCCACATTCCCAGGACAGCCTAAGGCCACATCTTGTCGACGCACGAGGAGCAAGCTAAGTGTTGACAGCCAGGTGGTAAGGACCTGGGAAATGAGGAAATGTGTGGAAGGAAACGTGAGTACTTTATCAGTGTCTCAGATTAGTGGAAATCATAGTAGAAAAGTTGTGTGAGCCCCTAGCCCGGCCAGGCTAGGGAAGTAGCTGAGACGCCCGTCAGTGGCATGCCCAGGTGACTGTGGGGCAGTACCTGGAGAGGGAAATTGTCACTGTAAATCACGTAGTGTTATAATTATATATCTGTATATATATTGTTGTGTGTAGACTGACTAGAGTTTGGGACCAGTCAGTGTAGAGAAATCATCATATAAATGATCCAGTCTGGCGATTCTGTATAATCGTCCAGCCTTGGTTAGTGCCATGGTACCTCATTATGTAATTAGGCCAGGTTAGAGTTAATTAAGCAGGCCCGTGGGGCAGGGTTATTAGTGGATATCCTGAGGTCTGTATATGTCCTGGTGATTAATTTACATTGTTTATGGAGGCCATTCCCATATGTTCATATGCATGTTGCATGTATTATGTTGTGTGGTGAGTCAGTAGATGTGATCGCTGACTGATTGCCTAATGATGTCATTAGCATGGGGGGCATGCTGACGGTATCATTATGTGCAGGTTTGTGCAGTGTATCAGGTATACGTTATTACTGTCCTAGGAATTGTGTTGAGGATTTAAGGGGACCCTTTGAGTATTCAGGGAAATTCTCAGTCACTTAATGAGAGCGAGCAATTAGTTAATTTGCCTAATTATGGGAGAATTAGTGCCAGCTGTCCGCGTAGAGCGACGGTGCCTTATATTAACGTAATTGTCTTGCTGAAGCAACCGGGATCGGGCGATCTTTTGCAACGTTTGCAAGATTAGAGGGACAGTAAGATTGGTATACCTTGATTGTTGCAAAACCGTGTGTTATTACTGTGTGGGCATAGTAATTAACGAGTTGCAGTAGTGGCAACCGTATGTGGGCAGTGCTATTTTATGTTTTGCATGCCATTATATGTGTGACCTATGTAACCTTAGGGTTACTTTGTTTCTTTAAGTTGTGTTGAGAACTTGAGGATTCAGTGAGTTAATTAGGGGTAATTAACTGGATAAGGGGGTGCACACTTGAAGTTGTTGAATGAGTGAGTGCTGTTATGGGAGAACAGTGTTGAACTTGAGCTTGTGGGAATACGTTCCGGTGCAATTAATTGTCCGTGTGACAATTAATTGACCACTCTAGCTAATTATGTAATTAGCATTCTCATCATGAATTCACGTAGTGGGAGAGGATCTGTCAGAGTCTGTCAGTGATAGTGTTAACGTCAGTTGCTCGAGACTAACTGCCTTTCAGGGTTGGGGCAATTAGTGGCTCATGATAATTAGTGGAGTAATTAACGTCTGGAGTCTTGAGGACTCAGATGACTCGGTAAAGCGAGGTCATGGGGTTAGCATAATACGTTATATTAATCATATTCTGTCTGGTGACAGTGGATTAAGTTGCACTCATTGTTAATTAGGGTAATTAACTCCTCTTCCGTGAATTCACAGTGTTTGATGAGACCTGCTTAGGCAGTGCGGAGTGAGACGTATTTATGTATGATTAATTATCGGTCCTGGTGACAGTTAATTAATTGCTCAAGGCTAATTAGGGTAATTAGCACTCATTAGTAAGTAAACGTAATTAATGATACACAGACTGTTGAGAAGCCACCCACTTGGGGTAGGCTTAGTTAACGTAACTCAATTGGGATGTAATTAGTGGTCCGTTTGACCTTAATTAAGAATTACTCACTGAATACTTGCAAGGAGTCAAGTGTGATGTAATTTAAGAGTTTGAGTTATTGTGACAAGAGGACTTGTGTTAACGTAGAGTACTATCATGTTGTGTCTAGCGTGAGACACTGTTTGTGATTAAAGTAGTACTTGTTGCTGACTGCTGTGATCAGTCAATTTCCATCATTATTCACATAATCAATGTTGTAATTGATTAAGGCAATTTCTTTTGGTTATCGTCTAGTGACGAGGGTAAAGTAACTTAGGGATGAGTGGAGCTGTGTCCCAGAATCCCACCTTGCCTGACTGTGTTCACTTTAGTTGTGATAGGGGGAGTCACTGTTAGACTACCCACCTGATTACGGGGGTCGCTCCTGTTGGGCGGGAGGACCTTAAGCTTGTGATTAGAGTAGCTGCCACTAGGAAGTCGTGTCACTATTGATTGCTTGCTTGTGTCATCAGTGGATGAATTGTTCAGTTAGTTCATGTTGTCAGCCCGAAGTGTCAGCAGGATGGAGCCTGCTGTCATTTCTCGAGGGGCTGTTGAATAGCTGTGTTGCAAATGCCACTGGTTGGACTTTAACGTAATTAAATCACTCGCTGTGGTGTAACTTAGTCTGTGATATTTTTCTTTGAGTTTGCAATATTGCGTCATCAGTGGGCACACCTGTGTTCAGGTTAGTTCAGTATGCAGCCACACAGCAAGGGTTGCTATTTAGCTGTTGGTTATGGTGCCACTGGATGGACATTAACGTAAAGATTAATTTGAGGAAGGGTGCTGGAGTTGCCAGTGAACCCATTAGTTATTGATGTCATTGAAAGGCTACTGATTTGATTGCATTGCAACCGCTATTGCAGGTGTAGACTGCACTGAGGCGTAGAACAGTTAGGAGGTTACTGGAGACGTGTTTCAGAACTCACTGTGTCATTTGTTGTAATTGTGATTATAGATCTGTTAGTTCTTGCTTGCTTGTTGATTCCTCTGTGGGCACGCTTATAGTGTCACAGGAAGGACTTAGTAACGTCATTGACATTCTTTTGTTTTAATGTAGTAGTCTAGTCTCTTGTTATAATAAATTGTTATTTGTTAACAGTCTTTGATGTCAACCTTCAACTATTCTGTGCCACTCCCATTGTTCTGATATATTTGATATTGTTGTTTTAAATCTTTGATATGACGGCTGCGCTCTTGGGAATTCGAATTCCAATTCATAGCGCCACACAACAAATATAAAATTTGATTGTGAGAACCCGTCGGTTACCCTTTATTGGTTTTAACGTCATGTTTAACTAGGAGGAACCAGCGGCCTATTGTGGACAGGTTTTCACCCCTGCTGGTGGAAGCCTGGCGGTTTGCTCCCGCTTCTCCTTTTTCTACTGGACTCATGCTTAACTGCCAAGAGCAGCCTTTAAACTTGTAGTCCACCTCCTAAGGGAGGTAGGCGTAGAGAAAAATCTCACAGCTGGCGCCCAACGTGGGGCTATGCAACTTGGTTCGAGCCCATGCAGGGCAGTCTCATTGATTTTTAAAGTAACTAAAAGTTATCATTACAGAACAATGTGGACCAGGATGGTTGAAGGTATGTTTTGTGCACGGTTGTCACACACAGGTACACACACACCACACACACTGTAGGAAAGAGGTATTTCATGGTAAATATGGTGAAATTGTCTGGCTTTTCGTGGCTGCTAGCTAGGGGACATTGACACACTCGTGAGTGAGTGGGGTCAGCTCAGCAGCAGGTGTCGTGGACACCAAGCCAGCGTGCAACAGTGGTTGCAAGGGGTGCACTCAGGATATGCCTGAGGTGCAAGACACCACCTACCTGAGGGTAGACGAAGCTTCTAGAAGTGACCTCAAGCGTGAGAGGTCTCATTGGACGACAGAGTAGTTGTCAAGGGTGTCATTAGGGTAGTTGTTAGATACACCTTAGGATCTTAGTGGGAGGTCGCGCCACCAGCTAAGGATCCGAGTTGTCTCTTTAGAAAAAGAGAGTAATTATCTGTAGTTAGACAGGTGAGGGAATTCTTGCCGAGTGGGGGACTGTACAACCCCAGGAAGAATTCATGGTAGTCACTTGAGAGGTT
>WNGS01128136.1:0-11333 GCA_020271785.1 Procambarus virginalis
GCATGAATAATTTGCTGATTTGTGTGTGTGTGTGTAATTACCTAAGTGTAGTTACAGGATGAGAGCTACCACTCTCATCCTGTAACTCACACACAAACATCCTGTGTGGTGGTGTGTGGTGTGTGTGTGTGTGTGCAAACCTTTACTAAAGGTCATCTGCAATAAAGATTATGTAATGGAAACTCAGGTTATTATGTCATAATTAAACTCAAAATTTTAAATTCATTTCGCTATTATAATGTGTATGAACTGCTGAATTCTGTATTCCTTGTCACATGCTTTTGGACTTATAATGTCATAAGGGTGACTGAAGTGACAGGACGACAACAGGCATTCCTGTGCTTTGTCCAGCAAAGAAATTTATTACAGTTATTTGATATGGCCATATCTATTTGAAGATGCTAATCATGCAGACGATGAGTCACAATAACTGGGTTGAAGATATGATGACCAAACCACACACCAGAAAATGAGAAGAGAGGCATTTCGGCCGTCTGTACCATTATCAAGTCGATTTTGATGGGGACCGAGGGAGGCACGGGCATAAGTAAGGCAAGAGTGAGGTGAGGAGCAGGTGAGAGAGGGTAATTCCTTCTCTCCGCTCTAGGCAAGCATAGAGAGAACTGACTGTTCTGTGGCAATCGCCTCCTAAGTCAATCGAACATTTCAGGAATGCATTCAACCACACTTGGGACTTTCTCTAGTTATCAACTTGTGGGTTAAGGACTCTGGCCTTTGGTGCTGGTGAGATGCATATGACAGGAAGGGTTGGTTTTGGCTGTCGATGCTGCTGCAGTGCATCCTTTTCCCAGTGTTCACTAATTCAGTTAAAATTCAAATTGCCTTACTAGTGTTTCACTATATAATCAGAGTGGTTTCACCTATGACTTGCCTCTGTGACAATGAATTCTCAGAATAACTTTCCTTCTGGCTTTTTGGAATTGAGTCCTTACTGCTGCTCACATTTATGGGGATGTCAGCTCTGCGTATAGATGATCTATCCCTTTTACATTTGCATTCGAGAGAATGGGAGGTGGACATCTACTTGTCTGTCTGTGTGTCTATGCATTAATGTTGGTGCATACGGTGGTTCTTTTCACGTTGGCTTGTATCTGGTAGCTTCTATTATACGTGGTGCATTTCATCTGGTACTAGTTGGTGGGATTCCTTTACCATTTCCAACCACTTCATGTTTCCTCTTTGTGATACTAGGTTAGAGAGTTTTACTGATCATATTATGTTGTTGAAAACCATGCCACCATGACATGAATGATGAGTGATCACGAGTTCTTGTTTTAGTAGGTTTGTCTCTATAAATTGTGATGGTTATGGATATCCTCACATGAGTATTTGGGAATACTGTCACATCCTGTCAGTCACCACTGGCAGAGGCTAACTTTTTGGATTTTGGGCTACATTTCTCGCATTCACCATTCATTGGGGTAGGCCATGTGTATCCTGCACTCAAGCCACTTTGGTTCATCATAGTAGGTGGTGGAGTTCTTGTCATCCCTGTTGTTCTGGGAGCTCTGTTGCTTAAGGATTGTACTAAAATACTGACCTTAGCTTTCAGCATCACATTAGTGAAGTCTCGGCTTAGTGACAGAGATGAATCATTAGTATTTGACTGTGGATTGCTTTGTCACCTCTCCTACTTCTGGCTACAAATGAGTCTTCTACTTATTGTTGGAGGCTGTTCTTATTGTTTCATGGTTTATTAGACCCAGTGTTCATTAAACACATGTCCTGTCTTGTGCTGCTATTTCCCAAAGCACATCTTTCACGGTTGATTTTTAAAGTGGTTGAATCGAGTCAGCTCAATAACTTTCTCAAATTCATTAGCTTCAGATCTTTGATGCACTTTCTCCATTATTTGTGTGCATGTCTACAGCTCATATTCAGACCCAGGGGTTTGGAGGTTCTACAAGATCCTTGCATTCCAATTTCTTGCCTGATGTTTTTTCATTCTTGGTGCAGAGGTGTGGCCCTCTGATGCTTTGCTCATGACTAAGGTCTCCACTTTCTGGGTCTACTAATGTTTAGTTCTCCAATTTATATGAATTTGTAAATAACTTTTCCTATCTATTGGTTTGTGGTAGTCCCCATCAGCATGCAGTTGTCAGTAAAGAGAGCTGCTGCTGGGAAGTTCTACCCAAAAATATTGTTGAATGTATTAAGCAAACCATTTTTGAGTTACACTTCAGTAGCTACACATTCCTTCCCTGGGGTCCTGGTTACTTGGTGTTGGATTCTGCTACTGCTTAAATGGGAAAGGCTAGCTTACCCTCACACTCGTTAGTTGGGGGTGCGACCTGATGATGGTTGGGGTAATCGGATTGCTGGTCATGAACATCATGGTTAGGGTGTTACATCTCAGCAGCGATGCTTTGCCTCTTTACGTGAGGGTTCCTATTTTCTTCAAGCAATGGCTTGTTTTTGTTGCACCTATGGTTTCTATAGGTTATTATTTCAGTTTGAGAAATTCTGGTTGTGCCTCCTGGTAGACAATGGTGGGTCTCAGATCTGGTGCATCTCCCTAAGCTTTAGCTGGGTCTTTCTTGTCATACCCTTAAGCATCTTTTATTTGTTTTTTACCCTTGAGTATCTGAAAACTGTTGATAAAATTTGTAATGTTGATAAACCACTGTATATTGACATGTTAGTTCCATATTGAAGCTTTGGGTTATGGAGCATTTAGAAGTATAACAAAAATAAGGGCTGTAATCTGAGTGTTTTGGTTGGAGTCCAATGCTGCTACCAGTTTATTATGGTACGTAATATCATAGCCACTTGTTATGTGCGTAGGTGTTTGTTGCCGCTGCTACCAGTTTATTATGATGCGTAACATCATAGCTACTTGTTATGTGCGTAGGTGTTTGTTGCCGCTGTACCAGTTTATTATGATGCGTAACATCATAGCCACTTGTTATGTGCGTAGGTGTTGTTGCCGCTGCTACCAGTTTATTATGATGCGTAACATCATAGCTACTTGTTTATAGAAAAACATGTCCATTGCTTATATAGAACAATATATATTATCCCACTTGTTTATAGGGATGTTGACAGCACTGTTGGTCCCTGTGTCAGTGTGATAAGTGCATGACAAGGTCTTGGGGGCAACCTTGCAATTATACCTTTTGTAATACAGAAATACGTTGTTTGGTTTGATTTTTTGTATACGCATGTTCATTGCTAACATTGCTAGTGATGAATCAGCAATATTGGCTAAAATATAGTTAAAAATAAACAGTAAAATTCAAAATGACCCCTGAATAATAAGTATGAAGTTATTGCTCCATAAGCAGCTGTGCTTTACATTTGCTGATTTGTCTTCTAAACTTGTCAAACAAATTAGACTGACTTTGGCTTAAATCATATATGGCATTGTCCATGGTATTTTGAGTTTTGCTAATTGAATTAGTAATTTTACTCATGGAACTCATAACAGTTCTACCACACCTAATTTTTTTCCTTTTTTTATAACTAAAAATCTTAATAAATATACATGGTCAGTCAGAATTTGATTTGACTGCATTTAATAGTAGTTTAGTCTGTTGGGTATGTTAATTGAGTAGATAATTTGCTTTTATGCCAGTGGTGATGGTATTAGAATAGAGTATACACTGCCATTCATAAGGTTACACGTATCTTGGAAAAGTATATAGACAACCTATCTATTTAGTGTTGCTCACATATTTTCCAAGTTAACTTCATTATTTTTAATTTTTCCGAGTTGCACAAAACAGTGTATGTGATAGATACATGTTTGCAACTTACAAGCAAAGAGAAGCAGCTAAAAATGTATAATTTTGTATTGCCATCTTCATTTTGTATTGCCATCTTCATTTTTCATTCAAATTCTTTCAGAATTTGATTTGACTGCATTTATAGTTTAGTCTGTTGGGGTATGGTGAATTGAGTAGATAATTTGCTTTTATGCCAGTGGTGATGGTATTAGAATAGAGTATACACTGCCATTCATAAGGTTACACGTATCATTGGAAAAGTATATAGACAACCTATCTATTTAGTGTTGTCACATATTTTCCAAGTTACTTCATTATTTTAATTTTCCAAGAGTTGCACAAAACAGTGTATGTGATAGATACATGTTTGCAACTTACAAGCAAGAGAAGCAGCTAAAAATGTATAATTTTGTATTGCCATCTTCATTTTTTCATGTGCATTGATTAGAAGAAAAGCAAAATGCAGATGTTGTGTACACAGACTTTGCAAAGGCTTTCGACAAATGTGACCATGGGGTGATAGCTCACAAAATGAGGTCAATGGGAATAACTGGAAAAGTAGGACGCTGGATACTCAATTTTCCTGTCGAACAGAACACAAAGAGTAACAGTCAATCAGATAAAATCGAGTCCAAGCGATGTTAAAAGCTCTGTACCTCAAGGTACAGTCCTTGCACCGCTACTGTTCCTTATTCTCATATCTGATATAGACAAAAACACGTCACAGCTTTGTGTCATCCTTCGCAGATGACACAAAAATCAGCATGAAAATTACTTGCTGAAGACATTGAAAAACTACAAACAGATGTCAACAAAGTTTTCGATTGGGCAGCAGAAAATAATATGATGTTAACAGTGATAAATTTCAGGTACTCAGGTACGGCAAAAATGAGGATCTGAAACATAATACGGGTACAAAACACAATCAAATCTTCCCATAGTAGAAAAACAGCATGTCAAGGATTTGGGGAATGATGCCGACGATCTAACGTTTAGGGAGCATAACCAAGCAAATATCGCATCAGCCAGAAAAATGAATCGGATGGATTACGAGAACTTTCAAATCCAGGGATCCCATCACAATGGTTGTACTCTTCAAGTCACTTGTGTTGTCCCGTCTCGAATACTGCTCGGTACTCACTTCCCCCTTCAGAGCAGGAGAGATTGCTGAAATAGAGGAATACAGAGAACTATACGGAACGCAAGACGAGATTAAACCACCTAAATGATTGGGATCGTCTCAAAGCTCTCCAAATGTACTCTCTAGAAAGGAGACGAGAGAGATACCAAATAATATACACGTGGAAATACTGGAGGGCAGGTCCCAAATATACACAGTAAAATAACAACGTACTGGAGTGAACGATATGGAAGAAAATGCAAGATTGAACCAGTAAAGAGCAGAGGTGCCATAGGCACAATCAGAGAACACTGTATAACATCAGAGGTCCGCGGTTGTTCAACGTCCTCCCAGCGACTATAAGAAATATTGCCGGAACAACCGTGGACATCTTCAAGAGAAACTGGACTGTTTCTAAGAGAAGTCCCGGATCAGCCGGGCTGTGGTGGGTATGTGGGCTCTGCGGGCCGCTCCAAGCAACAGTCTGGTGGATCAAACTCTCACAAGTCGAGCCTGGCCTCGGGCGGGCTTGGGGAGTAGAAGAACTCCCAGAACCCCATCAAACCAGTATCAACAGGTAATTAGGATGTGTACCCATTTGTAAGTTGACCAGACCACACACAGAAAGTGAAGGGAAGACATTTTGGTCCATCCTGGACCATTCTCAAGTCGATTGTGAATGGTCCAGGATGGACCGAAACGCCGTCGTCCCTTCACTTTCTAGTGTGGGGTTTGGTCAACATATTTCAGCCAGGTTATTGCGACTCCTCGTCTGCATACCCATTTGTAAGTCATTGATACTGTAATTATTGGTTGGTGATCCCGTGGTGGTATATGTATCTAATGGTTGTTTGTGTGGTTCCCTTCAGAGCAACTCTTCCAGTGGGTATGGATGAGACATCCATCAATGAAGCTAGTCAAGCCCTCGATGAGGCCAATCACAACAGGTTAGTAACCCCTCACTTTTCTGGAAAAATATATAAGGCTTAGGATCTCATATAGTTGCTGCCCTTGTTATAACCAGCAAATGATTTTGAGGCTAAGAGTTAATGTAATCTGTCAAAGGACCCCTCTGGCTGGTTTCCAGAAGGTTCTTTGGTGTGTATTCGTGGTTGGTTCGGCTGGGGTGCATGAAACATAGCTGATAATTTCACCATTTAAAATGTCACCTTAACTCTGCTTGTACTTACACATGCATGGCTTAATCTTTGAGACGAGCATATTTACAGATCCAATGAAACACAGATCATGTGCTTTGCTCAGTAACAGCTTTATGCCACAACTTTCGTGCCACTGGTTCTGTTTTGGTAGACTCTTTATGGGTTCATCCTGTTCCCTGGTTCCTTGTTCCAGGGTTCATATATATCAGGTCATCCTCAGTGTCATAAAAGCTAGCCAGCCTGTGGTCTACCCTCATGCCCACACTGTCTATTAGTATGCTGTTCTGATGGCTGTGTTTACTAATGTCCCTGACACCCCCCCATCCCCCTAGGACATCAGGTGTCCATCATAAGAACTGGTGGTGGAGGCACCCTGCCTGCCTCTTCTACCCCCAAATGAAGGAGGGGGTGGTGTAATCTAGCATGTGCTTTTCACAAGTTTTTGATGGTTTGTTTACATTGTTTGGGGAGTTGGCAATTTTGAAGCTGTGGTCTCATTCTAACCATAATATATACATATATATACTATATATTTATAACCGATATAAAATTGTTTTGTTTCGCTGTCTTTCTGGGTGCTTCTCTGGTGGTGGCAAACCTGAGTAACTTTAAATGTATAGTTTTTCATAGGGCCACCGCTCCATGCGCCTTTCTGAGGGGACCAGGTTCTGGCTTGTAGTCTCCTGTAGGCCAATAAGAACTCCGCAATTAATGGCACCTAGTAGTATGGTATGATCAGTGTAATAGCTTTTGGAATCCTCCAGGGCTCGCCCAGAAATTGGCATTTAATGAAACATTCAATACTGGTTTTATGGTCTAGCATGTGGTCTGCCCTCATGCCCATGACGTGCATCAGTATGCTGATCTTTTGACAGTCTTTACTCATATGTCTTGGGCTAGTCTTCAGGATCAGGGGGTTTGTTGGTCTCTTTTTGTCTTGATCCTTGCAGTCCTTCTTTCCTAGTTGGTGTCCTTTCTTCCTTCTCTGTAGGTAGATAGCTTCAGGAAGCCACAAGGGGGTTCCCTTTTGCAAGAAAACCAGAGTTGAATGCAATGAAATGCCAATTATGGGTAAGCCCCAGTTGCTCCCCAACACCCTCCCTTTCCAGGACATTGGGGTGGTTTTTATAATCATAAGAACTGGTAGTATAGCATGTGTGTTGCATGCTATACATGTCGAACAAGAACATGTCATGGTACAGCTGACTAGAGCACGTCTGGGAACACTCAGCGTATGTGTTGGAACCCTCATCAAGGTTCCTGTGGATTTGTTCATTGTAAGGGTTAGTAATTTACTTTGTGGATGGGTACAAAATATGCAATTTTTATTTTTGCAATTAACTTTAGTTGAAAATTACACATTCAGTAAACTAATCATATTTTAGTAGATACAGCAAGTCGTCATCGCCTGGTCGAGATCGAGGACATGCACGAAGACATTCCAGTGCAGAAGCCCATCATGAGGAAGGAGAAGAGTTGACTGATCAGACTGCTACATTGACGTAACGTCAGCAACGGCTCGAGCTCGGGCTCAGAGTGATAGTCAACATGATCGCAGACGAGATGGTAAGGGTACACCATTCAGAATCGGCACGATATACATATTGTGTTTATTCATCATAAACATGTTTTATACATTTACAGTGTATCCTCACTCTAAACCAGCGTTTCTCAACTGGGGTTCTGTGGAACCCCAAAGTAACTGGGTTCCATAAGAGAGATACGAATAAGCTAATTTTAATTGTATGCAAATGTATTTTAATAATTTTTGTATTAATTTTCTCACTTAACCAGTATCAAAATGCAAAGACAGAAGTCATCTACCTTCAGTTGACAATGAAATCCACGTGGTTTATCTAAATTACAACTCGCCATTATTTCAGGGGTTCAAAGGTGAGAAATGCTGCTCTAAACGAACCCCATTCTAATGAATTCTTGGATGGTCCAAACAAATGGTTCAGTACAAATTGTTCAGGGGCTTGTACAAATGTGTTAGATTAAGTGAGGATTTCTGTGGGGAACCTCACCAACTCCTTGAAGCTAGCTTACTGATTAAGTGCCATACTACTTGGGTGTCATCAGTCGCAGAATTCTTTGCCTACTGGGACCATGAGCTGGCCCCCTCAGAGAGGAGCATGGAACAATGGCCCATGAACACTTTGCATTTAAAGTTTATCATCTTGTCATCAACCAAGGAACACCCAGAAAGGTAGGCATATCTAAACAGACTACCTCATGGTTGAAAATGAGACCATCGCCCTCAAAATGTCAAAAGAACTTCCCAACAAAGAAAACAAACAACCAAATCGTCATTAAGCCATCCCTCCTCCCTCCCACTAGTTAGCTCCATGTCTTCCCTCGATGGGGTGAAGTGGGGAATTGGCCCAGGTGAGCTAGGCTGCCACTAGTCAATTCTTGACTTGGAATTACTTAACGGTAGTTCCAGGATAAGAGCTACGCTCATGGTGTAGTGTGCTGAGTGTTGTGTTGCTCTTGTTCTGTGTTCCCATTTTCTATAGTGTGTTCACTTGGAGCATACCTGGAGAGGGTTCTGGAGTTCTTCTATTCCCCAAGCCTGGCCTGAGTCCAGGCTCAACTTGTGATAACTTAGTCCAACAGGCTGTTGCTTGGAGCAGGCCTGCAGCCCCACATATTCACTACAGCCTGGTTGCTCTGGCACTTCTTGCAAGAACTTAGATGAGTGCCTCTGAATACATCCACATTTGTTCCAGCAATATTTCTAATGCTTGGTACCTGCTTGATGGGATTCTAGGAGTTCTTCTACTCCTCAAGCTGGCCAAGGCCAGGGTTGACTTGGGAGGGCTTAGTTCACTAGGCTGTTGCTTGCAGCGGCCCGTGGGCCTACATACCACCACAGCCTGGTTAGTCTGGCACCTAGATAATTACTCCTTGACGAAAACAATCTAGTTTTCTTTTGAAGATATCTACAGTTGTTCCCACAATATTTTTTATGTCGCTGGGAGGACGTTGAACAACCGTGGACTTCTGATGTTTTAGTGTTCTCTGATTGTGCCTATGACACCCCTGCTCTTCACTGGCTCTATTCTGCATTTTCTCCATATCGTTCACTCCAGTACATTATTATTTTACTGTGTAGTTTGGTACCTGGCCATCCAGTATTTCCATGTGTATATTATTTGATATCTCATCTCCTTTCTAGTGAGTACATTTGGAGAGCTTTGAGACGATCCCAATAATTAGGTGCTTTATCGCATCTATGCGTGCCGAATATGTCTCTGTATTCCCTTTATTTCAGCAATCTGTCCTGCTCTGAAAGGTGAAGAGAGTTCTAAGCAGTACTCAAGACGGGACAGTGCAAGTGATTTGAAAAGTACAACCATTGTGATGGGATCCCTGGCTTTGAAAATTCTCGTAATCCATCCAATCATTTCTCTGGCTGACGCAATATTGCTTGGTTATGCTCCCTAAGCATTATGTTGTTGGTCATCAATATTCCCGAACCTTGACATGCTGCTTTCCTACTATGGGCACATTTGATTGTGTTTTGTACCCTGTATTTGTTTAAGGTTCTCATTTTTGCCATACCCGAGTACTGTACCTGGAATTTATCACTGTAAACATCATGTTATTTTCTGCTGCCCAATTGAAAACTTCATTAATATCTGCTTGTAGTTTTTCAATGTCTTCAGCAGAGGTAATTTCATGCTGATTTTTGTGTCATCTGCAAAGGAAGGTCTACAACTCTTTACTCCAAGTGCAGCTCACTTGGAGTCCTACAGCAGCTGCTGTATTAATTACTTGTATAACAGTCTCATGACATTTGCTAATTTGACACAGACTCTGCCCCTTGGGAAACTGATTATGCACTGTCCCTTGCCTTTTAATAAAATATTAATATTATTCCTGTCCTTAATAAATCCCATAAGATTATTTTGTCCTCAAATTTTACATGTAATGGTGTGTGTAGGAACCAAGGAAAATGGACAGGCAGGAGGTAGTGGAGGAGGAGGATGAAGATAGTGGGACACCCCTGTTCCTCCACGGAGAAAAGATAAACGCAGGCACAATACCCTCCAAGACCGCAGTCTAATGGCCTTCCACCCACACCGAAAGTTCATATGGGTGCCTGCTTCTCCAAGGTAAAAAGCTTGATAATTATACTCAAAACTTTATTCATGATATAGCATAAGAATTAAATTTGTCACATGAAATAATTGACATTATGCATTCACTATTGACCTGTTAATATTTTAATGGAGATGATTCCATAATGCACAATTTGACAATTACAAGTTTTCAGGTGTTCAATGGGTGCCCACTTCACATACATTGTACAGCCTCTTGGATCCATCCAGACACTCGTGACCAGCACATTCTCATAGGAGCAGAAGAGGGAATATATACACTCAATCTCAATGAGTTACATGAAGCTGCCATGGAACAGCTCTTACCCACTAGAACGACATGGATGTTTGTCATTAAAGATGTGCTCATGACAATATCAGGTAAAGCAAATTGAAAAAACTGCTTTGGTTTTTATTTTATGTAAGAGTACTGTATTATATTACCTTTCTGTGGGGAGCCCCATCAGCTCCCTGAAGCTATTTGAACTGATATGTGCTATACAGTATTAGTTTGGGGTCATCAGTCACAGAGTCCTTATGCCTACCGGGAACCATGAATCAGAACCTGTCCCCTCAGAGAGGTGCAGGGAGCAATGGCCTATGAGCACTTTACATTTAAAATGTCATAATTGCTATCGACACAATCTGGGAAAAATTGCGACCTGTGTCTGAACATAGCAAAAGAACTCCCCCAGAAAAAGACAAGCAAGCAACACTTCATCCAACTACCACTCTTCTCATTAGTGCTAGTGGTGGACTGGAGTGGAGTGGTGTGCTGCCGGCAGTGTCCTTGCATCGGTGTGCTGCGTCTCCGTCTTCACAAATACCTCGTCTCTCGTTTGGGGTTTTGTGACCTGTGTTCACCAGTCCGGCGAGGGATGCTGGGAGGATGTTCTTACATCGGGGCTCACAGCACGTGGGAGTCTGAAGCTGTGTGGCTTCCTCTCGGGCTCCATTTAGAGTGCTTCCCCCGTGGTTCATTGTCTCAACCGGGGGATGGGAGGTTGTCTCTTCGAGTCTGGTCGTTTCGAGTGGCTCTTCTGCCGAGTTCTCAGGGTTTACCTCTCCGCGGGTGTTCACATTTGGGAAGTGTCTAACATCCTGGCAGACAGCCTGTGCACAATGTTTTACAGAGGGACAATCGACACCACCTCCTTCCTTTGGCTTTGGCTTTGTCAGACGTACAGGCACCCAAAAAGTG
>WNGS01128138.1:0-10116 GCA_020271785.1 Procambarus virginalis
CGTTTTCCAGGCCGTCGGACGTCTCTTCGTCGGCCTTATCAGATCCACGCCCTCCTCGTCCGTCGCACTGCCTCGAACTACGTCGCAAACAGGGAACGCCTCCATGGCGATTCCTTTCCCGTCCCACAGGCGTCTAACCCTCTGCCTTTCTTCCTGTAGTGCTCCAAGCACTCCTCGTCCTTCACGAGGTTCGGGAGGACACGTCCTCCACATGCGTCATTTCCCAAGATGACCTGTGCCTCCATCTTGGGCATCGTCGCACAGACCCCCACTACTAGGTTTGGCATCCATAATCTGAACTTAGGGTCACCCGGTGTAGGGGCATCTGCACTGGGCCTCCCACAGTGGTCACACTTGCCACTCCCACACTGGTATTCCCGTGATTCTCAGGGACAGGGTTTCGCTCACCAGGGTAAATTCTGCCCCAGTGTCTCTTAGCATCTTCACTGGGATGGGGTCTGCGTCCCCCATCCTTACAGTTCCCTCGCGCACGAATTGGTTAGCTCTTTTCTCATTAAGTACAGGTCCATCCTGCACTCCTTCGGCTATCCGGTCCTCCACTCGCACAAAAGCAACGTATCCCCGCTGCATAGGACGTCTACATTCGCGCACGACGTGTCCCATTAATCCACAGTTGTAGCAGCGGATCCTTCTTCCGCGGATTTCCCTTGCGCCTTCCAAAGACTCCTTCTCAGCATCTCTGGCCGTAACGATAACAAGATCTCTTGAGCTCGCAGTTGGGGACTTCTTCGACTGTTCCACAGCACTCTTCTGTCCCCTACCGTCTCCACTTGAGGGGTAGGACTTGGGAGAACTCGCTCCTGTCCTCCATCCGTCCGACCTTCTATTATTTCTCCCATAACTGGAGAATGCGGGCGGTCGGTGCTGTCCCTCTCGATGTGGTCGTAAGGCTTCTTCCAGCATGTCAGCTCGATCGGCCACGACTCTCGGGTCCTTGATGTCTGCCTCCTTTACTCTCACCCTGATCTCGGGAGAGAGCACGCACATGTACTTCTCCATGACCATCAGCCTCTTGATGTCTACAGCCGACCTTGCTCCTTCCGAATCCAGCCATTTCAAGAATATCCTTTGCATGTCTCTTGCCGTCTCCGCATATGATTTTCCTGGCGATTGGGTACTTTCTCTGAACCTCTTCCTGTAGTATTCTGGCGTCAGCTTGAACGAATGGAGCACGGCCCTTTTTACTGCATCGTAGTTGGTATATTCATGGAGATCGAGCATATTGTAGGCTTCACGAGCTTAACCAGTGAGCCTTCCCTGAACTAGCTCCGCCCACTCTGCCTTCGGCCACTTCTTCAAGGTAGCGACCCTTTCGAAATGCTCGAAGAAGCCCTCAGCCTCATTAGGCACGAAGACGGGCAAATCCCTCTCTCTCACTCGGCGGTCTTCTGCTGTGATGGGGCAGGTGGAGCTAGCTCCAGCTCAGCTCGCCTCAGCTCAACCTCCTTGTTTGCTTCAACCTCTTGTAGCTTCACCCTAACTTCCAGCTCCTCTCGTTTCAGCTGTGCGTCTCTTTCTGCTTCCTCACGCTTCAGCTGTGCCTCTCGTGCTTCTCTTTGCAGCTGTGCCTCTCGTTCTTCTCTGCGCAGCTGTGCTTCTTCGCGCTTCAGCTGAGATTCTCTTTCTGCTTCCTCACGCTTCAGCTGTGCCTCTCGATCTTTCTCTTTGCAGCTGTGCTTGTCGTTCTTCTCTGCGCTGCTGTGCTTCCAGCTGCAGCTTCATTGTTTCCAGTTTGACACTGCGCCTGCTGCCGCTGGATCCCCGGCTACTGCCACCAATGCTCAAGTTCTCTCCCACACTGACAGGTGTCTGTGGCCATTCCTATCCGAAGGCTTCATCACGTGCCCTGAGCTGTGGCATGATCTCGAATCTTCTTTCTCCCACTTTGGAAGCTCTCAACTTGATCCCAAAGTGGTCGGCGATCGTTTACAGCTGTGCCCTGGTGCACTCCTCCAGCACTTGCTCGTCTCTTGTGTCAATAAAACTCGTTACTTTATCATCCTCCATCTTGTGACTATGAGTGATAACCTTATGCCTGATATCTAATACCACAAACGACGTACCACAATTACAACCTTTACCTTGTTCATTATCCTGGCAAGGTCGCCAATGTTGGGGTTCGCGGTGGGGGGTGAGCAACGGTATGCAAGGACTTTATCCCTGAATCCTCTCAAAGCAGTTGTTCTGACGATGGCCGTTACTCACCGTAGTCCTACGGGTCTTCCCTCGATCCTCTCGGCGCCACTGCACGCCCAGGAGAGTACCCCAGTCGATCTCCCAACCAGCCTTAAGTCGTAGAGTGAGTGGAGACACAGATTGTTCCCTCAATTTGTGTGCCCACCCCGACAAGGACTCTCACACTGCCTTCAAGGTCGCCAACTGGTGTTTTTAGGTGTCCAGTAACACTACAGTGGTGTTGTGTAATTGTGGTAATTGTGACAAGAGCAAGCTCGGTTAGTTTGGTATCAGGCAAGTAATTATTTCTGTCACTCTGTCTTATTTCCTTTTCGCAGTCACAAGGTATATGGAGGGGATGATATAAACACCAAAGGAGTTTTTGGTATTTTACTTAAAAACAACGAGACATTTATGTATTGACAAACACGCAAGAACAAGTACAAATAGCCGCTCTCTCTCCTCAGCAAATAATCGGGAGCACTCCGAATGGCAACACACTTCCGCCCCTAACGTCACCTGTCAAAATATCAGCAGGTCCGCAACCTAGTGCTCGTGAGAATGATTAGTGCTTGTTTTCTCTGGCGTCGCGCTCCCGTTTCTTTAACTTTTCGTGAACCACTATATTTACCATTCACATGACATATTTATGATTCCAATAGGACGATACACCACTTCACTGGTCTCACGATCAATAACTTATTCTCACTGCACTCAAAGTGATTTTTCACTGTCCCAAGAAGCTACACTGTTCTTGATAATATTTACTATGAACGCACTTAATCACTGTACTGTTCTTTGAATCTATAATTCCTCTTAAAAGGCGATATCACAAGTAATCACTTCACTTATATGAGATTATTCAGTACACAGGCATATACATGGATAAATCATTAATCAATACACAGGCATATATATATATAAATCATGGAGATCAAGAATAGCATTTATATAAAATCTGGGCTCATAGCCTAACACCAATAACTGGTTCACTAGTAATATATATATAATAATCACAGGAAATGAATTCTAGTCACAGCAAATTCTTTAGTAAATCCTGGTGCTTGCACACACCACACATAGATATATGTAAACGAATACTGTTAGTGCTCTGGGTAGCCTCACCACACACTGTGCCCTCTGTGACATAGATCCAGGTGAGACTTGCTCACAACATGAAAAAAACTCTGGCTAAATATATATATAGCTAACTAAAGGGGAAATGGGAGGGTAACTGTAAACACCTACTTCTCCTATCCTATGATGAGAGTTGAGTTGCAGCTCCTGGTCCAGGCTCTCGCCTCGTACACCCTCCAGAAACACAAGCCAACGTCTCAGGATGATCGCGTCTCGCCGCTTCTGTACACTGCAGGTCCGTGCTCCTCCTCCATGCCTGGCAGGGTTGGAGTCGGTCTCCTGGCCGTCAACTTTCCTCCCAACTATGGCAGCCAGCCTACATCTCGGCGGTAGTCGTACGGATTCCCAATTAGTTCCTTGTCACTGTACTCCCTGTGGAACTGCCCCCACCACTACGATGTCACTGTGAAGTTATCAGACGTCCTAGACGATACTGCTTAAGCTCCACCTGCACAGCACTCGACTCCAGAGCACTTGAAGCTCAATATACTGTCTTTTCCCTCGTCGGTCCACACGCTTTGAATGAAGGAAGACTTCTCGACATGCTTGCATACATCTGGTGACTCGTAAGGTTCCACGGGATTGTCGTCTTACTGTCAAACTTGACAGGACCGTCGATCACACGTCCAACCTAGTTGACAAGTTGGTCAACTAGGTTCCCTCACGGTGGAATGGCCCAGCCACTAAGCTGCCTCCTATAAGGGTGAACTGCCAAGGACGTCACACACGTCAATGCCCGGTCCACTTCTTGCAACGCACCTGTCCCGGAGCACTTGTTGCTCAATATTCCGTCAATTCCTTATTTGGTCCACACCTGTGATGAAGGAAGACCTCTCAGATGCGTGCTGACAACAGGAGACGCTTATATCCACCGGAGCTCGGGTAATCCGTCCACTTGACAGGATTCCTTAGCGCACGTCCTGCCTCGAAGACGTGCCGTGTGAGACTGATGGCGCCAACGTGTCGCTACGGCTGGACCCCCCTGCCTATGTGACGTCACATTTGTCAAGGGAGGTTTTCATTGGCTCCCAGTGCCACGTTGCTGACGGTGACCAATCTGGTGTCACTGACGTCACACAGTTTTGGCGGGAGAACAGAGTAGCCAGCGCCATATTGGCTTCCTAAAGGGCCTATCCCACAGGCCAAAATACTCTACTTTTACGAATTTCTCGGCTCTGCGAGAACACTATACTCTCCCACATATGTTAAACTGAGGCCCTCAACGTAGAGAACGCTCGGGAATAGTGGACATGACTCTTACAGCCGGTGTGGGAGAATTAGAAGGGGGGAATACTGTCACAATACATATATATATATATATATATTTATATATATATATATATATATATATATATATATATATATATATATGTATATATATATATATATGCGAACAAGCCTGAATGGTCCCCAGGACTATATGCGAATGAAAACTCACACCCCAGAAGTGCCGGCGGTGGGGTGGTTCAAATAGCTTCGGCTATCACCTCATTTGTCCGGTCGTGATGGTCAAGTGGTTTAAGGCGTCTGTACATACCTGTTGCGTTGCTCCTGGGAGTATGGGATCGAGTCACTTCTGGGGTGTGAGTTTTCATTCGCATATAGTCCTGGGGACCATTCAGGCTTGTTCGCATTTGTGTTCCTCATGTGTGCCCCAAAGAATAAGGTGATTTGGTAAAATGCTATGCCCAAGATAACCATCCGAGTGCCGGCGGTGGGTGGTGGTTCAAATAGCTTCGGCTATCACCTCATTTTGTCCGGTCGTGATGGTCAAGTGGTTTAAGGCGTCTTGTACATACCAGTTGCGTTGCTCCTGGGAGTATGGGTTCGAGTCACTTCTGGGGTGTGAGTTTTTATTCGCATATAGTCCTGGGGACCATTCAGGCTTGTTCGCATTTGTGTTCCTCACGTGTGCCCCAAAGAATGAGGTGATTTGGTAAAATGCTATGCCCAAGATAACCATCCGAGTGCCGGCGGTGGGGTGGTTCAAATAGCTTTGGCTATCACCTCATTTTGTCCGGTCGTGATGGTCAAGTGGTTTAAGGCGTCTTGTACATACCAGTTGCGTTGCTCCTGGGAGTATGGGTTCGAGTCACTACTGGGGTGTGAGTTTTCATTCATATATATATATATATATATATATATATATATATATATATATATATATATGTATATGTATATATATATATATATATATATATATATATATATATATATATATATATATATATATATATATATTTATGATCGATGTTCCCTTCGGGAATCTTATTTTAAGATAAATAGGAAAACCAAGGATATACTGAACATCTTGTTTCAGATCTCTACTATTAAAATTCATAACGTTTCGAATACTTCTTGTATTCATCATCAGATCTAAAAGAAAATAGAATCACAATCAAATAAGAGGCAAAACAAAGAACTCATACTGAATATGACTGCCTATCAAAGAAAGGAAAATTATAAAAAAACAAAACACTTAAGCTTACTTAAAGTGATCAATACAAATAAAAACTTATTAATTGTCAAAAAGCTAATTCAAAAACATTCAATTACAACAAGAATTTTATAACTACTACAACAAAAACCATACTATTAAACTTACGTGAAGTGATCAACTGGAATGAGACTTGATAGCTACAACATATATACTAAACACTATAACAAATATTCATATCATGACTACAAATCTACAAAAAATGTATATAAAAATACAAACAGAGTAAGCGACACATATAAATACTACTCAGAATCGTATAAAAACTCAAATATTAAATAAAACTAAATAACAAAAAATGTATATGTATCCTAAATAAAAAGATTATAATAGTGTACAATGTCAAGCCCGAAATAAGTAAGAAAAGGCAAAAACATGGTAGACTAAAGCAAAATTATAATAAAATAAACTACCAGAATGAACTATAAAGCAATTACAGGGCCTACTGTGCACTACACAGTGTACATTGAACAGCCGAAAGGTTGCTATTTAATAAAGGCCGCAGCTCCTTTATATATAAGGATTCCATTATTCTCAAATCTGACTGGCCATTATACAGTGTCCAAAATTTTAAAATCAGATTCCAGCAGAGAATGATTAAACTCATAACAAGGGTTTCTAATCTCCGAAAATGCTGGTTTAGACAATGGTAATCCAGTCCTAAAAGAAACTCCCGGTGCTCAGTATCCCTCTTAAAGTTCCGAATGGAACTCCCGATATCCAGCATTACAGCTGGAACAATTATACATATATACGACACTAGAGCACAGGGGGGTAGGCACTTTATCTTTAAATTTAAAATAGAGCCTATGGTATTAGTGTTGACAAAGATAAATCTAAAGTCTACTTGAGGATAACAATGCTGCAAACATTTTCCTCAGACGACTCCTTACAGAAAAACTAATCGTGCCATAGAATGGTAATTTAATATATTTAATATCCCTTTCTACTGTAGCAATCCTACACGATGGGTGAAACTTCTTATTTACGAAATTCCTTATAAAGTATAAATCATATGTAAAGGATAACCATTGTTTGAAAAAAAATTTCACAAGAAAATTAACTTCTTGATCAAAGTTATTCAATAGAACATAAAACAAAGCCCTATTCAGTAAAGTATTAATTGCATTTTTCTTAAAATATCAGGAACAAAAGAATTAAATTTAAACCTAACCCAGTAAAAGTTGGTTTTCTAAACACATTAGTGTTGAACCCATTAAGGTTGTTCCCTTTGACATCAAGAAACGATAATGAATTATCCCTTCACGCTCCGCAGTGAAACGTATATTACTATGTTGTGCATTAAGATATTCTCTAAATTTCTCAATATGACATTGGTCCCTAAATAACAAAAATGTGTCATCTACATCTCCTGTACAAGACTGGTTTAAAGGCAAAGGACATTTATCAAGCCAATTTGTTTCATGAAAACTCAAAACGCATTAGCGAGTGCAGGACCTAAGGAGGACCCCATTGCTACTCCATCGATTTGTTTATAGTATTTATTATTAAACATAAAGACATAGTCTTTAACCACTAATTCTAACAACCGTCTGAATATTTTACTACAAAACCCAGATACTAAATTAGTGTCAGCAAATAGCTGATTTATACAAATATCAATGGTTTCCAACAGAGGAATATTAGTAAAAAGTGATTCAACATCGAAAACTGGCCATTATAGTTGGGAACTCAAAATTTAAAGAGGAAAGTTCCTTTACAAAATCCTGAGAATTTCTCACAGTAAATTCATTATGCGTTAATGGTTCTAATAATGGAAACAGAACTTTGCCAGTTTATAATTAAAAGTGCCAATCGCTGATAAAATAGGACGAATCGGTATACCCGTTTTATGAACTTTAGGTAACCATATAAGATGCCTGGCTATTAGATGGGTTACCTAAAGCCAGGTTACCTAAACCTTGACCATCCCGACCGGACGTGATGGTCAGTGGTGATGGTCATAGCTTGATAAAATGCTATGCCCAAGATAAACCATCCAGGTGCCGGCGGGAAGTGGTTCGTTAGCCTGGCTATCACTTCCTTATGTCCGGTCGTGATGGTCAAGTGGTTTAAGGCATCCCTGTACATACCAGTTGCGTGCTCCTGGGAGTATGGGTTCGAGTCACTTCTGGGGTGTGAGTTTCAGTTGTATCTAGTCCGGGGACCATTCAGGCTTGTTTGCATTTGTGTTCCTCACGTGTTGCCCCAAAAATGAGGCGATTTGATAAAATGCTATGCCCAAAGAAACCATCTAGGTGCCGGCGGGGAAGTGGTTCATATAGCCTCGGCTATCACTCCTTATGTCCGGTCGTGATGGTCAAGTGGTTTAAGGCATCCCTGTACATACCAGTTGCGTTGCTCTGGGAGTATGGGTTCGAGTCACTTCTGGGGTGTGAGTTTTCAGTTGTATCTAGTCCTGGGGACCATCAGGCTTGTTTGCATATATATAATATTATATTATAATATATATTATATATATATATATATATATATTAGATATATATATATATTATATATATATATATATATGTCGTACCTAGTAGCCAGAACGCACTTCTCAGCCTACTATGCAAGGCCCGATTTGCCTAATAAAGCCAAGTTTTCATGAATTAATTGTTTTTCGACTACCGAACCGACCTAACCTAACCTAACTTAACTTTTTCGGCTACCTAACCTAACCTAACTATAAAAATAGGTTAGGTTAGGTTAGGTAGGGTTGGTTAGGTTCGGTCATATATCTACGTTAATTTTAAACTCCAATAAAAAAAAATACCTCATACATAACGAAATGGTTAGCTTTATCATTTCATAAGAAAAATTAGAAAAAATATATTAATTCAGGAAAAACTTGGTATTAGGCCAAATCGGGCCTTGCATAGCAGGCCGAGATTGACGTTCTGGCTACTTGGTACAACTATATATATATATATATATATTATATATATATATATATATATATATATATATTATTATATATATATATACTAGCAGTACCTGCCACACTGCTGTGGCTCGTCAGGTTAAATGGCAAAGAAAGAAAAGAGAAAGCGCACGTTTCTAATATGTTTAATTTTCACAATGTTTTGGGTATACATTTGGTTTGTTGTCCATTGTCTGTGGAGATATAGAGATGTCTGGTTTGCCGACTCTATAAACATGCAAGATATAATTGTCCATGTGAGAAGCAATCCGTGTCTAATATAAACTGCACAATTTTAAAGATGGCCCTGAGCTTTGTAACGGTGATTGCAATGCAAATCGAATTGGAAATTACAATCTCTTAAACTGAAATGGCAATATTGTTGGAATCATAGTAATGTGAGGATTCAGGACATCTTCTACCTTTGAAAGTTCTGTCAAGATTGTTGCTTCTACGACTTTGCTGATCAATTTTTTTACTACAAGGCGTTGCAAAGTTAGGCTGGTTGATATTTCGCAACGTGATAATTGGTAAGCAGATTTTCAATTGCCGTACATGTGATGGTATCCCTGGCAGATCGAGTGAATTAAAAAAATGTTGAATAATTAACTGCTTCATCTGCTTCCACAACAGAGTCGACAAACTTGTATGTGACTACCACGTTTCCGTGGCATCACGTAGCCTCGGTTTGAATATTTGATTGAATAATATTGTTATGGTCTTAGACGTTTTGTACTTGCCTCATGAATAGCTAGTTCACTCAGCCAGTCGTGATTCTTATCATTGTTTGAATATTGGGAAATACTTTTTCAACCAGTTCTTCTTTTGACGTCATTAAATTGCAAATTTATGAGGCAATGTAATTCGTCCTGAGGTCAGATCAACCGGCACGTTTACATTCACTATTTCAGAAATTGATGTGAGAATATCTCAGCTGAGGGACGTTTTTCAGTAGCAACATAAATACACGCATATTTTTAGTAATTTAAATGTCTTTACGTGGTGCCACAAAGTACAGTATTTCAGGCAAGCATTTATTTCGTCCACTGGTGTCGATCGAGGAATTACAAGTAATATTTGCCTGAAATCTACTGCAAGAATATTAATGCGTTCCGAAATGGTTGATTTTCTAAGCAAATCTTGCAATGATCCATCAAGAGCCTCGAGCGATTTTTTGGGGCATTGAGCATTCATCCCAAACAAAAGTTTGCATTTCTGCAATACTTTTCCCATGCCGGATGAATTGGAAATGTTGCACGTGGGAGTGTTGAGGTTTCAATTGATGCATGTTCAATGGCGATTTCAAAGCAAAGTAGCAGTTCTTCCACCTGGTAGCAAATGTCACAGCAATTCCGGATGATGC
>WNGS01128146.1:0-13703 GCA_020271785.1 Procambarus virginalis
AGAAAAATGGTGCTGGGAATATATGCGCTAGCTATAAACCTCTTATTTGATCACACGAGGTGGGTCAAATTAGTGTTCACAGCAGGAGCACGAGATATATTCTGGCTGAGAGAGCTGCAAGGGACTCCAACAATGACTGGCGATGAAATGTGATTGGCGTGGAGCGGGGGTGTGTATTGGGTAGCGGCCAATGAGAATGCAGGACGGCCGCAAGTCGCTAGTTTGCTGGGAGCAGCAGTTGACAGGTCGACCAGGTGTGCAGAAGTGGGGGGAAGGAGGGATTGCAGGTGCGTGCTGTCTTGATATATACGTTAAGCCACTATAAAACGTATCTTGTATATTGTTGAGAACGTGATGAAGTAAGGAAATAGCAGGCTAAATCTCTGATAAGAGATTATCGTCACAATATATATATATATATATATATATATATATATTATATATAATATATATTATATATATCTATATATATATATATAATATAATATATTATATATGTCGTACCTAGTAGCCAGAATGCACTTCTCAGCCTACTATGCAAGGCTCGATTTGCCTATTAAGCCAAGTTTTCATGAATTGATTGTTTTTCGACTACCTAACTGTTATGATCTCAGCCTGCAGGAGAAACGAGTCTCCCTCCTTGAGAGTTATTCAGCAAGCCTGACCTAACTAGAAGGTCCAGAAATCATAGAGGCGATAATACATAGGTAAGATAGTTTGGTGGATTTAAATAAAAATTCGAGATTATGGGCAATGAACGAGGAAACAGATAAATGATGGGTTAGGAGATGTGGACAATTGGCTGGAGGTGTGAGGCTCGCTTTGGGAGAGCCTTGACCTCACTTGAGGCCAGACATCGCAGGGGGAAAGCCGCACTTCGTCGAGCTCCCGCCAGAAGGGAACCCCTAGTGATATATCTCCAAAGAGAAGAGAAGTGTGCAGACGTGCCAGCTGTGGAGTCGAGCTGAAGACATTGCGGTCTCAAGTCCTGGACGGCGGGGAGAGTATTAAGCCGCCCAGAGACAGTTTTGTGGGCTGTGGGAAGCGCCCTGGTCAGACGTTGTCAGAGGGAGAAGCGCCCTCGACCAGATAATCTGTGGTAAGCCCGATTTAAGCCAGTTCATAGTGTTTGCTTGTAGTTGGTCGTGTGCCCAGCGACAGTAGCAATGTTTATTTACAAGTTAGAAATGTTTTGGTAAGGCAGAGAGCCTAAAATAAGGGAGTGAAGTGGGAGGAGCGCGGAGCGACATCCGTCTCCTCTGGGCGCTGGCAGGTGACTGAGGTCCTGATGGGGAGGACCTCCCAGAGTGAGTGAGGCCCGCCAGGCGAGGTGGAGCATGGACCCGCCCCAAAACGGGGGAGTCCACTCTCACTATCTGTAGAAGACAGATAGAGGTTGGAGGCAAAGATATTGTGTGATTAATTTTGTTTATGTGTTAAAGGGAAAACAATTTATTGGAGTGCAAATGGGTTGCAGGTTTGTCTTTGGGGAAGAAGTTGTTGAGGACTTCGAAGCCAGCACAGAGGGAGTGGTTGATGAGACTCCAAGGCAGTGGAGGAGAGGACCCCGAGCTGTGAGGAGAAGCCGTGAGGAGGAGTGTCACGTGCTTCTGTAGAGGTGGTGAAGTGCCACAGTTATTCGAGGAAACTTTATGGTGCAGCAGCCAGGAGAGCTGTGGATGACCCTAGTGGGAGTAGAGAAGCACCATAGTTGTCCAAGGAATCTTCATGGTAGCAGCCTGGAGGAGCTGCAGAGGATCCTGGTGTTTAAGCCCTGAGGAACCTGAAGTTGTCAGGGTAGTGAAATAGTTCTAAATGATCACTTGTATGGAGGTGAGAGTGTTTGTCATTAGCGTGAACGACACAGTGAGAGGTGAGTGATCGTTTGCCATTTTTGTACCACAAAGTGTTTATAACGAGGTTTTGAGTTACAGACGTAGGCAAGAGTACCTACAGATAGATATATATATATATATATATATATATATATATATATATATATATATATATATATGTATTCTAAGACTGATAGAATGATCGATTGATTCGTTGAGTGGCACGGATCATGTATACTGATACATATTTGCTTTCGTTTCGGGCAATGCGTTTGCCCGAAACGCATTGCGTAATAGTGGCTTTAGGCATTGTATGTACTAGCTCTATCTATAAATCGATCCACTTATGTAAAATCTCTCTATGTATGTACCTTTCCTGAATAAACATATTTATTTTAAACATATTTATTTATATATGTATGTTATTGCATTCATATGTTGATTTGCCTTGTACATGTTTATAGGTATATATACATGTGTACATTCTCTTGCTGGTAGTGTAACATTATTTTGTAAGACTTAATCTACTTGAGGAGGTTGATAATATTAGGTATTACCAAGAGATAGGATACCACCTAACAAGTTGATGATAAGAGTTCTGATGGTGTTGGAGTGCAACCTGATTATAATAGTATAGTGTATAGGATTCATTATTATTATATGTATGCGTGTATTGTATATGTACTTCGTCCAGTAAATGTATCAAAATTTGCTGGTGTTTGCACTTGTCCCAGTGAGGCTTCCCAGGAAATAGTAAAGAAGGAGAGAGAGAGAGCAAGAAACAGGAACCACTGCTGTGGACAGGGTAAGACGGAAGTCTAGTAAGACAAAGGGGATTGAGGAGTCATATCCCATAAGGAGAGAGTGGGGAGTCACAGCGGCTCGAGTGGGTGTGTGCACGTGACAACAAGGCTGAGTGCTGGAGCCGCATCCCCTAAACATGTGACGTTGAGCCCCTCTCATAGAGCCTCAAGCGCCTGGTGTGATCTCCTAGTGGAATATAAGCACTATCGAGTTGTGGGTTGGGTGGTCCATCAGCAGTAACACCACTAGTCCAAACCACCACCGCAACACTAACCTACCTAACCTAACCTAACCTAACTTTTTGGGCTACCTAACCTAACCTATAAAGATAGGTTAGGTAGGGTTGGTTAGGTTTCGGTCATATATCTACGTTAATTTTAACTCCAATAAAAATAAATTGACCTCATACATAATGAAATGGGTAGGTTTATCATTTCATAAGAAAAAAATTAGAGAAAATATATTAATTCAGGAAAACTTGGCTTATTAGGCAAAACGGCCTTGCATAGTGGGCTGGGAAGTGCATTCTGACTACTAGGTACGACTACGACATATGGTAGACACATTCGAGTTAGGAGTGAGGAACTAATACAGAGATTCAGGACAGCCATTGAATTAGTTAGGAGCAAGGGAGGAATCCCGATCATATGCGGCATTCTTCCAAGAAAGGGAGTGGGAAATGAATGGATGTCGAGGGCACTTGGTGTCAATTGCCGGCTGGAAAGATATTGCAAATCAAATGCAGTATCTTTCATAGACAACTGGGAACACTTCTATGGAAGAAATGAAATGTATGCTCGTAAGGGAAAGTTACTCGAATCTATAATAGCAAATAAAATTCGTCTTCATCTTGAAAAACATAAATTAATAATTGAGTCGCAACATGGTTTTATAAATGGCCGTTCATGTTTAACAAATTTGTTATCTTTTTATTCTAGCATAGTTGAGGCAGTTGATAGTGGTAAGGATTGTGATGTTGTGTACCTTGACTTTAGCAAAGCTTTTGATACAGTGCCACATGAAAGACTGATTAAAAAGATAGAGGCTCATGGTATTGGTGGTGCTATATTAAGCTGGATTAGGGCATGGCTATACCAAAGGAAACAGAGAGTTAGTATAAATGGAGTCAAGTCAGAGTGGGAAAATGTTGTAAATGGAGTGCCTCAAGGCTCTGTCCTGGGCCCTCTGTTGTTTATAATATATATAAATGATTTAGATTCGGGTTTGAGTAGTAACATTTGCAAATTTGCCGATGATACGAAAATCGGTAGGGAAATTAATTCGGAGGAGGACTCTCTATCACTTCAAGTTGATCTAGATAGGGTTTTGAAATGGTCAAAGGACTGGCAGATGCAGTTTAATGCTGATAAATGTAAAGTTCTGAGGCTAGGTAATGATGATAGAGTTACAAGATACGAGCTAGATGGTGTTGAGATTGCGAAGTCGGATTGCGAAAGGGATCTGGGAGTTATAATTAGTAAGAATTTAAAACAAAAGGATCAATGCATGAATGTTCGTAATAAGGCAAATCGGACACTCGGATTTATTAATCGCAGCGTTAGTAACAAGACACCTGGTGTGGTTCTCAAGCTATATCTTGCTCTCGTTAGGCCCCATTTAGATTATGCAGTTCAGTTTTGGTCGCCATATTATAGAATGGATATAAATTCACTTGAACGTGTCCAGCGTAGGATGACTAAGTTAATTCCCGAAATTAGAAATCTTTCATATGAAGAAAGATTAACAAAGCTAAAATTGCATTCACTGGAAAGGCGAAGAGTTAGGGGTGACATGATAGAGGTTTACAAGTGGATAAATGGACATAACAAAGGGGATATTAATAGGGTATTAAAAGTATCGACACAGGAAAGAACGCGAAACAATGGGTATAAATTGGATAAGTTTAGATTTAGGAAAGACTTGGGTAAATACTGGTTCAGTAGCAGGGTTGTTGATTTGTGGAACCAATTGCCGCATAACATTGTGGAGGTGGGGTTCCTCGATTGTTTCAAGCATGGGTTGGACATGTATATCAGTGGGATTGGGTGGTTATAAATAGGAGCTGCCTCGTATGGGCCAATAGGCCTTCTGCAGTTGCCTTTGTTCTTATGTTCTTATGTTCTTATGATGGGGTGCATCTATCAAGGGCTGGGATTGCTGTTGTTGCGAACTCGTTGGAACCAGTGGTTAATGGTGTTTGTTTAGGTTTAAACTGTTAGTAGATAGTGGTATGGGAATTAATTTGGAGGAAGGAGGTAATAAAAGTATGTGTTTGTGGGAGAAAGGAATTGGCAAAATGATCAGGGAAAAAGAAGGGCCTCAAAATAACAATTCACTTAGGGTATATTACACTAACAGTAGAAGTCTAAGAAATAAAATTAACGAATTAAATGCTCTTGTCTGCACAGAAAAAATAGATATTATTGCAACTTACGGAAACGTGCATGAATGTAGAAAATAGAGAACTATTAGCTGAATATCAAATAAATGGATTTAAACTATTTCACACAAATCGATATATTAGACGAGGAGGGGGAGTAGCCATATTTTCTGTGGCTTGGAAGAAAATGCACATCAAGTGGGGGCTTAATTTATTATTAATTATTATGTAAATTAATTACATAAATTAATATTATATAAATTAATTACAAAATTAATTATATAAATTAATTACAAAATTAATTATTACAAAATTTATTACATAAATTAAAATAATAATCATAGATGACTATTATTGAGCTTATCACTTTGGGGGTTCCGACGGAGCACCCCAAAGGCAACACGTAACCTTACGGAGGGGTACTGCTCGAGTATCACTAGTGACACCCTCGACCAGTACCACCTCTCCAGTGTCGAGAGTATTGGCACCTTGCAAAACACTCTCTAAAATTAAAGTCTGGATGGCACCGGTGTCTCGGAAGATCACCACGTCCCTCCAGGAAGAACCCTCAGACAAAAGTAGTCTCCCTTTCGATAAGAATGGGGTAAGCAGGTCCAACCACTGTGGTTTGGAAGTCTTACTCCCTAACCCTTCAGAAGGCCTCAAGCCCTGTGTCACAACGAGAGCATTGGGTCTTTTTTCCGGGTACAGTTGCCAACAATGGCTAATATGGTGGGTTGAACTTTTACAATGACCACAGAAACGTCGGGGAGAAGAGACATTACTAACCGAATTACCCTTCGGTTCACTCTTTAGTGTCGTGGAGGTAGACAATTTAACAGGGTTAGTTATGTCTGAAACAGAAGGTGCATTAGGTAAAGGTTTAGAATGAGCTGGTCTGGACTGGCTGTGGGTATAAGTTTTGCTACTCTGTGGGGTAAAATTATTTTTATTGGGCCTTTTGCCCGCCAACTGGTAGTTTTCTGCCATCTTGGCCAAATCCCCTATTTTAGAATTTAACTCTACCCTTCCTCTTAAATACTGAGCTACCATGTCTGGCATACTATCTATAAATTGTTCCTTTAAAACTAGGTCTTTTAATGCCTCGAATGTTTCGGCTTTAGCCGAGCGAATCCATTTATCAAACAGCCTACTTTGATCAGTCGCGAATTCCGTGAACGGTTGGTTGTGTGTAGGCCTAAGGTTGCGATAAGCTTGGCGGTGAGCTTCAGGAGTAATTTCATACGCCCTCAAAATTCGTTCCCTGACTTTATCATATTCAAAACACTCGTCGTCAGGCATATTAATAAAAATATCTTGGGCTTTACCCCTGAGTCTTCCCTGTAGGATTTTCACCCACTCTTCCTTTGGCCAGGTCATGGACAGGGCCAATCTCTGAAAATGGTTGAAAAACCTTTCAGGATCCGACTCTGAAAATTCAGGCAAGTTATGCTTCTTCTCATAATGCCTGGGGTTTGAATCCCCGGCAGGTGGAGGTCTAGGGGCAGTCGCTCTAATTCTAGCCTCCTCGGTTTTGAGTCTTTGCTCCTCTAATTTTATTCTTGCTAACTCTAGAGCTAACTCTCTCTCTGTATGAGCTGCACTTTCTGTTTGGCTAGGCTGGCATAAAGGAGTATCCTCTGCCAATAGTCCTTCATCGATACAATGTTGTAGTATTTCATTCAACAAGATCCACTTTTTATTTGCGGCATTTAATTCTAGACCAAATTCCTTGCCTAACAATACTAAATTAGACTTGGTAAGTTTCTTTATTTCCCCCAATGAAGGCTCCTCTGCCAGTCTCTGCATGTCAGAAGACATCACTAAAAATTTTAGCTCCTAGCCACAGAAAAATTTAAAATTAAAATTGGAAAAAAAACAAAAATTTGCACGGCCCCTAACACAAGGCCACACTAACCTTAATCGTGAAGAGATCCAGTTGGGTGTCCAGTCAGTGCAATGAATGTCCTACGCCAGGTGAGCTGGACCCTAGGCTAGCACACAACCGTTCTGCGGAAACAAGAATTTTTTAGTTTTGGCATTCAAAGATCTAATTTTTTACAATAATAGTTCTTCCCGGACTGGCCAACCACTTGTTATAAAAAAATGTGGGTTGACTATGGGGAAACTGGTACTATTAAGGGGTAAGGGTAAGTAGAATAGAGGTATCAAGATATGGGAGAATCAAAAGGCCCGGCCCCCAAAATAATATATCCACAGTAATAAATGCTTGCTACTAAACCCGGTTAGTCTAGGAAATGATTATTGTACTCCCACACAGGAATAAGGGATACTCTGTTCAAACTTACTTATTTATTAACCCCTTAACACCCCCCATACACAATCACACCAATAACAATTTAATACTAACTTTACCACACAATCTTACGTTAAAAGCCTTGGTCCACCTAGACAGGATACAAGGTTTTACACTGAAAGCAAGCTAGGGTAAAGCTCTACTATAACACACTAGAGTCAGCCTAGGGTAGGGGACCACGTGGTACACTGGGACCCCTGTTAGCATAACAGGTACGAAAAACTTAAATATACTTACTACACCCCAGGTATACTACTCTACACATATAACGATAGGTATGCCAGACATATACAAACTGAGTAATGGAGTACTTAACCAACTAAGTCACAGAAATAAAGAATTAAGAGGAAGGAGGAGAGCGCGTCCGAACAGCACGGCAGTCAGCAGAGAAGAGCGTCTCCCTGCAGCATGCGTGTGGTGCCGGGAAGAGCCCAATTGATCATACAGCTATACACATTAAAACATCTTCCCCTTATGCCTCATATTGCTACTTTCCTCATTCTACGGGTAGTTAAACTTATAACAATGTTACTTAATCCACAACAAGTTTAAGAGCCTAAATGCTTTGTGAGCCACACAAATAATCGTACTTCTGGCAGGGATGATTACAAACAGCTACATCTCTCTATGCGTGCCCTGCCATATTGTCGTTAAAGCTCAATTTTGACCTCTGGTTTCCATCTAAAGAACCCAGAGTCGTAACAGAGGTGGTCGACTCTGGCAGACAGATCTTGGCCAAAGCATCTCTGTGTAGGTTCATTATCAAGTCCGACTGCTCTCGGATTACAGATATTTGGTCATCATGTATCTGAGTCAATAATTTAAGCCATGGGTTATCAGCGAAACGCTTGAAGTCGGAACATGGGGAGGCAGCTCGTTTAAGTTGCTCCATATGGTTACATAACTGTTGCATCGCTCGAGTCGGTGATGACGCTCCACTCAGCTGGGATGGTTTGTTATTGTTGTCGAGGGGAGAGTCGGTACCTTCCCCGGCAGCCACTAAGGGAGAGACAGCAGCATTATTCCTGTTGCTAGCTTGGCTGGTTGGGTTCATCCTGATAGGTGTGATCTATCAGGATGTGTGATCATCTTGATATACATGATATATGTCCATGGTGTAACTTTTATGTGTACATTATGCGCGTTATATGTCCATAGGGAAAATTTTAGGCATACAATATGCGTGTTATATATGTCCATTGTGTAACTTTTATGCATACAGTATGTGCCTTATATGTCCAAGGTGTAACTTTTAGGTGTACAAAGTGCGAGTTGTATGTCCATATTGTAACTCTTAGGAGTACAATGTGTGTGTTAATTGTCCATGGTGTAACTTATAGGTATAAAATATAGTCACTGCTTTTATCATAAAAGCGGTGAAATTCTGTGGGGAAGGATACGCATTACCGTGCTCCACTGTCTAAACGACTAAGCGGCGCGCGTAGAGCGGGATACTTGGGAGCGCAGGCGCGGCGCCTCTGGCTCGCCTCCGCCCCGCAGGTACACCACAAAACTGTCAACAAAAGATGTCCAGCACGAGCATTAAGGGAAAACCTTGACACAATCTGCACTTATCATAAAGAAGAAGCACCACCATTGACCGCCAAGTGCTCACATCAAGTCTAACTCTAAGAAACAACACTCAAGCCTTGACGCTTCTCCCAACATCCGGGGGAGAAAACCTTCGCACAAACTGCACCTGTCATAAAGAAGATGAAGACTCACCAGTGTCCTCTGTGTCCGAAGGTATTCACACGTCCTGGAAGTGTGAAGCGTCACTTCTTAGTGCATTCACGTGACAAACCTCTTGATTGTCCAGAATGTGGGAAGAGATTCCTTCAAAGGGGTCCGTAGAATTACCCAAATCTACCCAAATCTACCCAAATGTACCCAAATCCTCTCCTTGCATTACGTAAGTAATGAAGAAATATGGTATATTTACTTACTGTAATGTTGGTGCTGCACGTAGAACATGATCAAACCTATTTTCACTCTGAAATAATGTAATTTTATATTGAAATTTGAAGTAAATATGTAGCAGGTGACGCCATAGGAAGTCGACGGTCCAAGCGACAAAATTGTGGAGCGATATATCCAAGATATATGGTCGCCTGGAGAGTGTTTGCTGCCATAGCGGCCTCCTGTACACAGTGACCCAGTCGTCGCACTTCGTGCTCAAATTGTAGCAAATTTATTTATTTATATTAACAAGTAGAATGGGTATTTGTAATAATATCTTTCATAAATAGCCACAAAACATTTAATATTTATTATAAAAAATGTGTCTGGAAGTTAAATCAACTCCACAGGACAATAATTTTGTTACATAGATAATAAAGTTTGTATGCGTTTGTATGCGTTCGCTACTTAAACTACTCATGTCCTTTTCGTTCATAGAACACCGAACCCAACACGCTCTCTGATATATTACTTAATTAATAGAGATTCACAAATAAAACTTATATATGTATATGTTATCAGAAAGGCAGAGATAAAAATAGTTTTTGTGAATCCATCACAAAGATTATATCATATTAGAGAGGAAAGATATTCATATTTTATACAAGGTTTCTTGGCCGACGTTCTCCCTATCGATGGGAACTATGACCTTTCGAAGATCAATGTTAATTTCATTGTAATAAACGAAATTTTCTGTCATAATAAAGATAGAAATATAAGTTGCATGTTAATATTAAAATTCCACTGTAATTAAGCACTGTTTTGTGCGAGATGGTAAAATTATAGCTAGGAGGACTGACATTGGAAAAACCTATTCAATAACCACTGAAGCTCACCTTAATTCTTTCCTCAGTGACTGTGGGATAACTGCTGTATAGCCAGAATTCAAATTATAATCTCATTTAACTACCATTGTGTACTTTAGCTCTGCCTTTCCTTTCAAAAGGTAACTTTAACTAACTTTAGTTAAAAAAAATTGTCATCTTTACAATTGTCATATTTCATTTTACTCCCATGTTCAGTAGTACACTGGCTTTGCCTGTGTCCTCTAGTATTAACTTCATTATCCAGTGTTCCTGAGTGTATCTCTATTTAAGCTACCTCATTTTGTCTTAGTGTAACTTTAGTATTAAACTATAGTGTACTTATAATAGTATAGTAAGCAAGCTTTTCATTTTATAGTTTTCATAATTGCTTTTTTACTTTTTTGGGCATCTATTGTTATTATTATTCTAGTTCATTATTTACATTCCTAGTTCTCATTAAGTTTTTTTTTTTCTTTACTTAATTTACCATTGAGTTTATATTACTTAAATTACCATTAAGTTTATATTACTTTAGAATTTTATTCTACTTTCCTTTATTTTCTATTTTGTATTTTGGCACTATTGCCTTGTTTCCCAGCAACCAGCCTTTTTATGCAGACATGTATAGACCCAGAACTAAACCTCTTATCCACTATCTATGACAATCATCACTTTAATGACCAAAATTGCAGATATTTTACAGCACATGATGTAAACAATGTATTAACACATAATCACAATATTTCTGTAATCAACTTGAATGTTAGATCCCTAGGTAAACACTTCGATGATGTTAGTGCCTTGATTGAAACTATTGACAACAAATTCACTTTTATTATACTTACTGAAACGTGGTTGAAAGAGGATACTACTCAACTCTTTAACATGCCTAACTACTTGGCAATTCACAACTGTCGTCAAATTCAGAGAGGTGGTGGTACTGCTCTTTACTACCATCATGAAATGGACACTGCCTTTTGAACGAAAGGCGGTGGAATTTCTGATGGGGAAGGAAGACAATTGCGCACCGCGTTCCGCAAGGCGCGGTGCGGACAGTCTGGGTGGCATAAATAGCGCGGAATGGGAGGTTTCTCTCTCACTCCGCTCCCGTCACCGTCCGCGACTCAAGAAGCGGACTCCACGCTCAGCGCCGCGCCTCATCGACACGTGGGCCAGTACTCTATACTGCATCTCAAGCAAATGGACCCCATCCCCGCTACCATGGTCCCAGCTCTGACTTTCCCTGATCCGGCAGGGGCTCCCTGTCGTACTCAGCAAACCTTAAGGTAAAAGAGTTTCCTGTTCAAGTTAGTCAGGACTTTCCCCAGTGCTGGCGTGTGGTTGCGCCGTCCCTCGCGGCCCGTTCGTACCGCCTTAGCTAGTTCCCTGGGCATCCCGCCTGTTTGCCTGCCTGGGGTTGCAGGTGCGCCTCCAGGTCGGGAATGGTGTGCTGCTTGTCTGCGGCGTCTCTCGTGGCCAGGTTTCGGTGGTCCTGTGCCCCTGGGGCCCGGACCCTAATGTACGCTCGGTGGAGCATTCGTCCCAGGTGGGCCCTCCCAGGCGTTTATCGGGAGCCCGGGCCATGTTTCGCCCGCGCCTGGTCGTGCGTGCACGGCCAGGCTCCCTCTGTGGTCTAGCACCGCCCTCTGTGGCGACGTCACGTGGCTGGTTTCTGTGGACCTGCGCCCTGGGGCCCAAGCCCGGTAGGCGGCGCCCACGTGGCTTGGCGCTCTATAGAGCACTCGCCCCAGGGATGCTTTTCGTTTACTCCCCCCCCCCCTCCCAGGCGTCTTCCCTGGAACCCGGTCTGTTGCGTCTCCTAGGCTTGTCCCTAGGGGCCAGGGTTCGTGACGCGTTCCTAGTCGTGCGTGTCCGGCCAGGCTCCCTGCGAGCGTCCTGGCGTCACCCTTGGTGGTGACGCCTCCTGGCCGGGTTATTAGTCGTCTTTGTCCCTAGGGACCGACCCTAGGGGCCCATGCCAAGGTTGGCTGGTGTAGCCCAGCCTGTTCGTTCATAGTCGTTTGTCTGGCTGGTGTAGCCCAGCCTGTTCGTCCCTAGACGTTTGCCTGGCTGGTGTAGCCCAGCCTGTTGGCCCATTACGTTTGTCTGGCTGGTGTAGCCCAGCCAGTTCGTCCTTAGACGTTTGTCTGGCTGGTGTAGCCCAGCTTGTTCCTCCCTAGAAGTTTGGCTGGCTGGTGTAGCCCAGCCTGTTCGTACCTAGACGTTTGTCTGGCTGGTGTAGCCCAGCCTGTTCGTCCTAGACGTTTGTCTGGCTGGTGTAGCCCAGCCTGTTCGTCCTAGACGTTTGTCTGGCTGGTGTAGCCCAGCCTGTGCGTCCTAGACGTTTGTCTGGCTGGTGTAGCCCAGCCTGTTCGTCCCCAGACGTTTGGCTGGTGTAGCTCAGCCTGTTCGTCCTAGACGTTTTTCTGGCTGGTGTAGCCCAGCCTGTTCGTAGCTACACGTTTGTCTCGCCGGTGTAGCCCAGCCTGTTCGTAACTTCACGTTTGTCTGGCTGGTGTAGCCCAGCCTGTGCGTCCTAGACGTTTGTCTGGCTGGTGTAGCCCAGCCTGTTCGTCCCCAGACGGGTGTCTGGCTGGTGTAGCTCAGCCTGTTCGTCCTAGACGTTTGTCTGGCTGGTGTAGCCCAGCCTGTTCGTACCTTCACGTTTGTCTGGCTAGTGTAGCCCAGCCTGTTCGTACCTACACGTTTGTCTGGCTGGTGTAGCCCAGCCTGTTCGTCCTACACGTTTGTCTGGCTGGTGTAGCCCAGCCTGTTCGTACCTACACGTTTGTCCGGCTGGTGTAGCCCAGCCTGTTCATACCTACACGTTTGTTTGGCTGGTGTAGCCCAGCCTGTTCTTCCTAGTCTTTTGTCCGGCTGGTGTAGCCCAGCCTGTTCGTCCTAGACGTTTGTCTGGCTGGTGTAGCCCAGCCTGTTCGTCCTATTCGTTTGGCTGTTTGGCGCCGCACAGCCTGTTCGTCCCAGTTGTTTCCCTGGCTCGTGTAGCCCAGCTCGTTCGTCCCAGACGTTTGTCAGGCTGGCGTAGCCCAGCTCGTTCGTCCCAGATGTTTGTCTGGCTGGTGTAGCCCAGCTCGCTCGTCCCAGATGTTTGTCTGGCTGGTGTAGCCCAGCTCGTTCGTCCCAGACGTTTGTTTGGCTGGTGTAGCCCAGCTCGTTCGTCCCAGACGTTTTGTCTGGCTGGTGTAGCCCAGCTCGTTCGTCCCAGACGTTTTGTCTGGCTGGTGTAGCCCAGCTCGTTCGCCCCAGATGTTTGTCTGGCTGGTGTAGCCCAGCTCGTTCGTCCCAGATGTTTGTCTGGCTGGTGTAGCCCAGCTCGTTCGTCCCAAACGTTTGTCTGGCTGGTGTAGCCCAGCTCGTTCGTCCCAGACGTTTGTCTGGCTGGTGTAGCCCAGCTCGTTCGTCCCAGACGTTTGTCTGGCTGGTGTAACTCTCAGTAACTCACCAGGTAATGTACTACCACCTCAGTAACTCACCAGGTAATGTACTGCCACTCTCAGTAACTCACCAGGTAATGTACTGCCACTCTCAGTAACTCACCAGTAATATCATGGCACTCTCAGTAACTCACCAGATAATCTACT